>VDFB02118225.1:0-31656 GCA_007258455.2 Sequoia sempervirens | reverse complement strand
CTAATGTTAAGTGTATAAAGAATGTAATTTCTAAACTATGAAACATAAAAACTCAATTTCTAGGCTATGAAATTGGTTTTTGGCAAAAAAAGTTTTTTGGAATATTTGATATTGCTTCTAGGATTTCTATTGTGTACATATTTTTGAGATCTATAATTTGTTAAAATGGCTCCAATAGCAACTTGAATCAAAAGTTATGGCCTCCAAAAGTTGGCCTCTTATATTACAAATGTAAAATCATCTAGGACACATAAAAAAGTTGTAATAGGTAGCTACACTTGTTGACCAACTTATGACACATGTTATGACATATCATAAAGCATATCTGAAAGGAGATACTAAAGTTAAAATAGGAAGATCATTTTGGTGAGTGGAAGTATGACACACTTATGGTAGGTGGAAGGAAAATGTTATTTTTAGCCTATGGATCCATCTTTTTTTTTTGGGTGTTAGATTTCTAACTAGGGATTTGGGTGTGACATTTTAGGTGGTTTTATCTTATAGTTTTGTAATTATCATTTGATGGTTTTGTGTATTTCCTCTCCTATTTATTAGGTTCTTGAGATGGAAGTATTAGATAGTAAATTTTGTAGGTATTGTTATGCTACCATAATTATTCCTAATCTTTGGTTGGTGATACTACTATAAAGGCTTTCTCTACAAGTATATTATAAACATGTTTAGATTATTGAATAATACATTGGGTTGTTTTGGAGCATGGGATCTTCTCTTGAAAAGTATTTTCACCACATATACCTATGTTGTGGTATGATTTTTTTTATGTTTTATGTGTTTCTCCTTTTTGTAATTGTAAAGATTTAAATTTACACAATACTCTCCTCTATGATTAGTTTAGGAAGTGTTTGTGTACCTTACTTTCAATTAGTGCCTTAATCTATTGGTGATAGAGTCAAGACCTAAATAAAACGACAAACATGCTTGCACATCTAATCCTAAGAGCTAGATATGAATCAATTCAAAACTTAAAACTAAAATTATATTAAAGATCACATTACTCTAGTTGCAAGTTCAACTAAATGTAATTCCAAAATTCAAAAAAAATCATATAGTAGAATATTCTTTAACCATTTAGAGATGAATAAAGGATCCTATATGTTATTAATGGAAACATTTACATCTACTCTGATAGAAGACTAATAATATATAACAAGTATGGACTCATAGATGAATATATCATCCCTTGAAACTCCCTATTCAAACATGGATACATTCATACATGGAGAGGATAACTAACTATAAAAAATTCTCCAAACTTACAAAATATTCAAAATATATTGGACTTTATATTAGAGTAAAAGGGTGTTTTCCTAATTAATTAATTATTTAGTTAGGCCCCTTTTTCACACTAGCTACTTAAGCTTAATTAAGTCGTGTACTTTTTGTCTCAATTCATAGGATGATGACACATGTCACAATCTAATTTATCCCCACCAAGGTTTCATCTAGGGTTGTTCTTTTTGTTTTTCCCTTTTTATAAGGATTCATTATTGTATTATTTATTTAATGCACAACATTGCACATTCATAATGATTCATGATTTTTTGGAAGAATAATCTCTTTGGCTTCTATAGTAATTTCTTTGCTTTTTGTTTCTCTAATAGGTGTTTCATTGTAGGTGATTTTTTGGGAGCTACAAGATTGAGGAATAAACTCCAACATGGTATCTGAGCTCTATATATGTGATTTTCATGTTTATTTTTTGAGAAAATTGGTCTTGGGTGATCAAATGGTTCATCTTGGAGAAAAATGAACCTCACTATTGCATCTAGAATGTCCAAAAAGTCTAAGATCACCTATCTAAATGTTGAAATTGGAGCTCATAAAATTTGGGGCAAAGTTTTTTGAATCTAAGAATCTAAGATTGTAAAAATCCATATCTATACAACATTGTACGGATCCGTACATCTCTTATATATAAAAATTACATCATTTTATGTCATTGGTATAATTTTTTATAGTAATTTTCTATTTTTTAGATATCTTTTAATTTTTTTCTTGTCTTTTAAAAATTATGACTTTCAATTTTACTAATGATTTTTTAAAAAATCTAGCATTTAATTCACTAATAGAGACTTTTTTCATCATGACCGCCATTGCTTTCTAAAAAATTTTTGCACCACCAATGGTTATGTCCCCTCCTATGGGCTAGTTTTGGTTTACCATTGGTTACCAAAAACACCCAATACTTTTCCCCTTTCCTACCATAAAACCACTTCGTCATTGGTAGATAGTTTACTACCTTTCTTGGTGGTTTGAAAACTTCATTTAGTAGTTTCAATATGTGCAAGACAATTTCTGTCAAGTTTCAATAATCTTTTATAATCTCCAATAAATTTTCATTATACAACATAGTTTTTTGACATGGGGGAATATACCAAACATAAAACAACATATTTTAGTGGCTTTTTTGTTGACCTTAGCACTGTACCCCCTGCCCTTATCCCTAACATTCCCTTAAGGAGCTATTTTTTTTCTAGCATAGCTTGGGATTACGATGTTAAAATTTAGCAAACAAGATATGAAAAATTAGTTCTAAGAATTTTTTAGTTGTGTGAGTATTTTTTCAAAAAAAATTACCAATGCATTTGGTCACTTGTTAAAAATTAGATCTTCATTTTTAGCTCTCGAGCTCATAATTTTTTTCTTGGGTCTTTATTTTCATGATTCTTATGGCATTAGAAAGGTATTTTAGATCTCCTCATAGTTATTCATGCTTTTTTCCATAATCTTCCCTAGATACTTTTATTTAGTTTGTCATTATTTCTCATTCTAGTTTATTAATTGACATTTTGGCACATAAAAAAGTTATGTTTGTATGAGATGACTTCATTTGAGCTAATCTATATGTATTTCCAATATTTGATCATTTTTAAGCATTGTAAGAATATATTGAATGCGCTTTTTTATTTGTAAATGTATTGAGATAAAGTGCCACCATTATCATGCATTTTGGAGATCTTATGTATTGTGTTGTTCATTTTTTGTACTCACACTGCTTTATAAAGTGCCATGTAGGGGATTTTTTATGTTTGAATTATTATTTGTAATCACAAATGTGTCTACCTTCACATGTGTGTGCCTTATTTTGCACAACCTTTTTCAGTTGTAGGTACTATCTTATGCACATTTTGATGATGTATCTGCTCCTTCACACACTACATTATGACACACAGTTTTAGTGGACCTGTTGTCCCTCACCCTTGTTAGCATTATGGGGGGTTTCATACTATTGGTTCTAATGGTTCCTTGATTTTGATTTGAAGTGATTTATGTATCTAATTTTTGTTCCTATATAATAGGTAGATGCATCAATTGGTTACCCATGTATTTTAGTAATATGGAACACATACCATATAGACTCTTGCATTCTTATTTTAAGAAGATGACCTTACATCCTTAATTGATCAATTTATTCAAACTATTGGCACCGATATTTTTGACTTGTAGTATACTTTGCATTGGTTGAGTAGTATCTATCAACATTATAGGGGGGTTTCTACTATTGGTGGTAATGCTTCCTTGGTTCGTGTTGGAGTGAGCTATGTATTTAGTATTTGTTCCTATGTACTAAGTAGGTGTATCGTATGGTTACCCATGCATTTTGAGGAGATGGATCATTTACCATATGGAAACTCTTGCATTCCAGTTCCTGGAGGCGACCTTTCATTTTTATTTGATTAGCATTCTTTAGACTATTGGTACTTGTATTTTCAACTTGCTTTACAAGTGCATGTCGAGTAGTGTTGTTGGGGTCACTTGTGCAGATTTATGTGCCATCTATATCTTCATGTTCTAGATGTTTTCCTTTTTTTTCCATTCGATTTGAGTAGTGTCGTTGGAGGCACTCATGCAAATTCTTGTCTTCTTGATCCCGATAATCATCTATTTTGGTGGAGGTTCTTCTTTCAACATTATAGCAGTCATAATTTGATAGGAGTCTTCGTGCTTCAGTGATGTTCTTCATGTTCCTATTATTTTTAGGGTGTTGTTTTGGAGGCTTCTCAGTCCTTCACAATGTTTTGGAGGCTTTTCAATCCTTCACATTATTTTGGAGAATTCTTCAGTTCTTCACTCTATTTTTGGAGGCTTTCCATACCTTCATTCGCCTTTCTCTCTTTTGGAGAGGAGTTTTCTCCTTTTCTCTGATTTTGAGAGTACATGGGTACGTTACCAGGCCTTGTTTTTCGAGAGCCATCATGCATTCATCTTTAGAGTTTTGAGCTTCTCCCTAAGTTTCACTTAAGAGGGGTTCGTGTCAGAGTAAAAAGCATTTCCTAATTATTTATTTATTTAATTATTAGGTCACTTTTCCTCTAATTAGTTAAGCTTACTTATGTCATGTTCTTTTTATGTCTCATTTCATAGGATGGGGACACATGCCATGATCTTGTTTTATCCTCACCTAGGGTTTCTTGGTTAATTATCTTTTTATAAGGATTTTTTATTGTATAATCATTTTGATGCACATTAATTATGATTCATGTTTTTTGGGATCAATAGCTCTTTGTCTCCATAGCTTTTCTATTCTCTCTTTCTATGATAGGTGTTTGATTGTAGGTGATCCTTGGAATTTGAGGAGTTGAATTTCCCAACTTCAACAATATTAACATTTTCCCTATATGAATAAAACATCACGAGTTACTTAATATTAAAAAGAAATGTTCATATATTTCACATTGGGATTTTATGAAGGGAACAATATTTGGTAAAATAACTTTGTGCACACATTTTACAGAGGAGGAGATGGAAAATCAAAGAATGGGGAAAAATAATACTATGCATTCATATTTGATAGAAAAGGATCTAAGAAATTCAATAAATAAATGATGCAAAAATATTTCAAAGAGAAAGAAGGTATATATTTTTAAATTTGTATTTTAATTTAAATATCAAATATTTTAATTAGTTTATAAATTTTAAGTGTTTATTGAATAAAATCCTATATAGTTAGATTCCTTAAAACAATGAGAGTTCTAAGTTATTTATGTATGCCATAAAATTGAGCTAGGAGATAAACATAGATAATAAACATTTAAAACTCAACCTAACCATCCACTATAGGTCATAACCCCAAATGACAAGCCTATATACTATTTATATAAGAATGTGAGGATATTAAAATAAAACATGAAGTATAGAAGCCTTTTTCATACATGGAGAAGTTGAACTAAAACTAAAATATTATTTCATATAACCCAAACCCTCATCCTTGAGAGAAACATTATGAGAAAGCTTTGAGAAATAGGTGTAGTATAATAGCATAGCTATATCTAATTGTTCCAAGATAGAGTCAATTTAGAATCTTAAGGATTAAACCATAAAATATGCACATAAAAAAACACTACAAAATAAAGAGACAAATCTATGGGAAAAATGATTTTTTTGGAACAATCACTTTTAAAAAATGATACATTTGGTAATGCTATCCAATATAAAAATATTTTTTTAACCCTAGATATATATTTAAGGACCATCATTTTTTATGAGTATAAATTTGAAATTGGTGATGTATTTACATATCAAAATAGGATTATATTCTTGATCATGGTAACTATAGACACCCCAAACTTATGACTAATCTGTATTTTACTAATTACAGGTGTAGATGTCTAAATTTGGACACTTAATTTATCCAAATTCATCATCTTTCTTCTTATTTTTCGTTAATTAAGTAATACTGCTATTATTTAATTAATATCTTTAATTCTGCCAAATCCCTAAGGTATTTAATCAATAATACCTTATCTCTTTAATCCTCCTTCCATCAATTGAATTAAATAAATATTCCATTTATTTAATTCCCTTCATGTCACATCCTCCATCATCATCCTCTTATCCAACACCCACATCTTCTTATCCTAGTCTGCCATCACAATACCCTCATCTTAATCCCCCATCCACATCTTCTTATCTCAATCCTTCATCCGCATACACCCACTACCCTAATCTCCCATACCAATCCACTCAGCCTAATCCTACATTCACACCTTCTTATCCTAGTCAAACACACCCATCAACTTACCCTAATCCAACATATGCATCTCCCTATATTAATCCAACACCTCAATCTCCTCATCCTAATCCACCATCCCCATACCCTTACTACAATCCACCACCCACCTCCTTGTGTCCTAATTCACCATGCCAATATCCCTATCTTAACCCTTCACCTAATCCCCCATCTATTCCTAGTCCTGCATCCAATCCCATTCCCTTATCTAATCCCAGCCTACCAGTCCCTAGTCCTAATCCCCCACTAATCCATAAACCTTCATCCACTCCCACCTCACCATCTCAGCCTAGCGTATCCAAGTTTCTCCAAGGACTTATAACAAAGAAGACATCTCCCACTCCACACATTGCAATTGTGAAACCATGCCATCCCAACCCATCATCCATGGTCGTTAGTGACGAGACCCTTCTCCATGCACCACCTATCATTGATGATACCATCACATCCCCTGAATCTACTGAGTCCCCATCTCCTACAATCACATCCTCTGAATCCACTGAGTCCCCATCTCCTACCACCACATCCTTTGAATCCACTGAACCCCCATCTCCTACCGTCACATTCTCTGAATCCATTGAACATCCACCTCCTACTCCAAGAGTCATCGAATCCATTGAAGACACCCAAATCCAATCCACTCCTCCCACTCCTAGTAACACCAAAATCCATTTTGATGACTGCATCGAATCCTCCATCCTTCCATCTTCCCCACTTGCAGAGTCCCCCCATGACTCCATTTTCATGCCTCCCGCACACGATGAGTCATACCAAGATCCTGATCCAAAACATGCCAATATATCCCCTCCTCCAGATCACGATCATACCATCCCATCTAGTCTACCGCAAGATCACAGTCCCCCATCCATTCCATCCCGTGATCCTCTTGAGATTCAAGATTCTACCACTCTGTCTCCATCTCCATTGCGTGAGCTTGCTACCACAAAATCAGATCCTATCATATCCCCTACTCCCTCTCCAGATACCACCCATCCAAGTGTTGTTATCCCATCATCGCCTAAAAATGCTATCCCCACACTGCTTGCATATCCCCTTGGTACTCTCACATTCTTCCATGGTGGCCTCCTTGCAGAAGAAAAACATAGTGTATATACCACCCATCATCCCCCACCTAATAATGGACTCGCATCATGTTTTCGTAATAACAAAACTTATCATGGATCAATGCTCAAGAAAATGAACTATCAAGGAAAAAGTTTAGGCCTTCATGAGAAAGGTATTTTAGAGCCCATCCAAGTCAAAGAACAAATCTGCATGCAAGGTCTTGGATCTAATTCCCAAGACTCACAATCTAAAGACGTTGGTACAACTAGACGCCCTCAATCTAGCCTTTCTTAAAAGAACTTCTCGCTCTCGCCTATCGCCTCCAGCATCATATAAGTTGCCATCCCTCCTCCTCTATCGTATCACCTCAAACAACCATCTATTCCTCTTCATCCGCTTCCATCCATTTTGGGTCCTTACATCCCTCCATATCCACCATCTCCTCGTCTCTTTCATTCTCCATTTCTATC
Source organism: Sequoia sempervirens (assembly GCA_007258455.2). NCBI lineage: Eukaryota > Viridiplantae > Streptophyta > Pinopsida > Cupressales > Cupressaceae > Sequoia > Sequoia sempervirens. The sequence goes on along the minus strand of VDFB02118225.1, from coordinate 24,090 downwards.
CATCTTGGGTCCTCAGATATCCCAAGATCACCTCCTCCATCTCATCCTTTCACCCATCCAACACCTATACATGTCACCCATCATAAACATCCCTCTCGCATGTCCCATAATCAAGATCAACAAAGGCACATACCTGCACATCCTCCATCTACACATAATCCTCATCATCCTACCTCCATTGCTCCACACATCATCCATCCCTCACACCCATCCCATTGCTAGTACGAGCACTTTGGATTCCAGAGGAAAAATGCATCAATCTAAACACCCAGATGAATCTAAAGCTTCCTGTGTCCCCTCTATAAGACATGGTAAAGAAAAGAGAAATCAAATCCACAATCCAAATCAAACCCATCAGCCACAAAGGCCCACTAAAGCAAAAATCAAAACCATGTGGATCCCAAAGAAAAAAGATGCAATTCCATCAAATGAAAAATCTGTAAGAACATCCAAAGTTGCTAATCCAAAAGCTAATTATACACCCCTTTCATCTCCTAAATCTGTTTTGGGTCCCTATGTCCCAAAGTTCGCTATTCCATCTCCTCCATTATCCCCACATTCTCCATCCATTAATCCTCTTATATTTTCACATCCATCACCACATGTGCCAATGTTGGTCCTGAACTCATCTTCCCATCACATATCCACCCCATCATTCCATCCATATGCTTTTCAACATCCCACCCATTATCCCATGTATCTCCCCCATCAAATCACTCTAATTCATCCTTTTGCATAATCCATCTCTCCTCATAAGGTTGTACCAACATCTAATAGTCAGTTCAAACATGGGCTTTTAATACCTGATATAGAACTTGATGCTTCATCCATATCCTTATCGCATGTCTTCTAAATCCACTTATTCGCCTGCCTATCCTTATCCATCTCCTTCCAAAAAATCCAAAAAAGTCAAAAAAATCCAAAAATCTAAAAAAAAAAAAGAAGAGAAATAATCCGTCCAATGGTGAAAACTTGGAAAAAAAGCGCCTTGGATAAGTACCATGATGAAAACCTGGCAAACAGGCATCATGCATAAATCCCCATCTCCACTTGGGGGCAACTTCCTCATATGCATTCCCTCCATCCGCTACACTTCCTGCTATGCTTTCGGCTATGCACCCATCTTATTGCTATACATCATTTTCGTCCATCCCCTCCATCCTACCTATCTTGCACATCCTTCTGGGCATATCTCATTTACCCCAATCCTTCCATCCTCCTTGTGATCTTGATAACAATGGGGCAAACATATAAGCATTCTTTGGGCACCTCTTGACATACATTCCCATCATCCGTACACTATCATAATCCTCATTCGCACTCATCTATCTTCCTTATCCACCTGTCATGCATCCCTTCCATCTCCCCATCCTTATCTTCCAATCGCTCCTATCTCCCCATCATTTCCCATCCACTTGTCTTGCATCCTTCATGCCTCCTCGCACATGACATATCTAGAGTGGGGGCATCTATCTTCCTTTGTAACGCAATCCTTGGAGACATCATTCACCCAGTCCAATCGCATCCTTGACATCTCCCCATCCTTATGTTTTAATCACTCCCCACAATCCTTTTAACCTCCCTATCCTTCTCCCCCTACCCGTCCATCAATCTACCTAGCCAATCCCCTCTCTTCCCATCCCCTCCCCCCCCATCTCCCCTCATCCCCCATCCTCTCCCATCCTATCTCCCCCCATATCCCCACATCCCCCATCCTCTCCCCCCATCCCCATCCCCTTATCTCTTCCCATCTCCCCCCATCCCCCATCCTCTCCCCCCATCCCCATCCCCCTATCTCTTCCCATCCCCTCCCTCCCCCATCCCCCCATCCCACATCCCATCTCCCCCCATCTCTCCCATCCCATCCCCCATCCCATCTCTCCCATCTCCTCTCATCTCCTTCCACCCCCATCTCATCCCCCATCCCATCCTATTCCCCCCCCGCATCTCCCCTCCTCCCCCTATCTCCTCTCTTTCCCCCTCCCTGTCCGCCCGGCGGCGGATCCGTCCGCCCCCGGCGGCGGCGGATTCGTCCGCCCCCAGCGGCGGCGGATCCATCCACCCCCGGTGGCGGACCTGTCCGCCCGGCGGCGGATCCGCCCACCTCGAGGCGGGATTCGTCTCACCGTGGCGTGGACCTGTCCGCCTGCAGCGATCCGGCTCCATCTTCAGCGGGATCCGTCCGCGGTCTTGATAAGTTCTCCGGCAGATCGTCCACTCCCAAGAACCTCCGCTTAACCAAGGCCACCCACAAAAAAATTCTTTTCCAACGCATTTTCAAGCGGTCCCACAAAACCCACGTCTTGAAATTTCAAAATTCCAAAACCATATTTTAGGGTTTTGATTTTTACACCAAAACTTCTGGAGGCCATAACTTTTGACTCGGGTGTCCGTTTGAGCTGAAATTTGACGGGTGGTTGCGTTATGCGATAATGAGTGGATTTCCAACTGGTGTCTTTGAAAGTCGTTGGAACCCGTTTTGACCCATTTTTGGGGCCTCAAACTTTCATTTTGACCCTCAAAATACCAATTTAGTGTTTTTCTCCAACATTTTGAAAATTTGTTTTCACTCATAACTCAAAATGCATATCCCAAATCTCAGATTTTAGTTGGCAATTCATCCTATCTCACCAATGGGTATTTCTTGGAAAAAAATGGGACCCTCAAACATATGACCATGAAGTTTCCTAAAATGGCAAAATTTGACAATTTTTGAAAATTGCCAAATTTGGAAAAATCTGATTGTCAACACTTTATGCCCTTTAAACCTCGAAACTTGGTGTAGAATTCATCCCATCACATCCTCCAATCATTCTAGTCTTCAATCCAATCCTCATCTGAGCTTTAATCCTATCCCAATCTGAGCTTAACCAAACCCCTAATCTGAGCTTTTGTCCCTCTGTAGTCAAGATCTTTGAATATCGAACAAAGTCTTCAAATCCCTCCCTCCCTCTTCTTCAACTCTATCCTATTCATTCATTCATCCATTTCATCTAACCATTCATCTATTTCGAACCTTCATCTATCATCTCAACACTTCATCGAACCTCCTATCATCTCAAACATTCATCAAACCTCCTTCTATCATTTCAAACTCTCATCAATCGTAATCTTCCACCTGTTCCCACCCTTCACCTTCTAGTTCCAAAAATCAATCATCTCTCCATCTGGTCCCCTTTTCCTCATCCAAATCCTTATCCCCCTATCCAATCCACCCAAACAATCCTTCCCCCCCATCCTCTACCCTCATCCCATCTCATATTCCCTTGTCATTTGTCTCTCGCTATAGGCTTTTCCCCATACAACCCAATTCCATCTGCCTCATCATCATCATTTCTTCGTTTACACATCTTTTCAATCTCCTATCCTATCTCATCATTCATCATCTCATCATTCATTTATCCATCCTTCCATCTTCCCCATTCCTCTTTTGATGATTTGGACAACTATCCCATCCCTGAGCTTTGTGATCACCATCATCCTCCAATCCAATCCTCTATCATCTATCATGTTCCATCGATCATCGATCTATATTGTCCACTTTTCTCCTGTTCTCCATCCCATCTTGGTCATCCATCAAAATCTCCATCATGGTTTGTCGTCAGCCTTTTGTCGAACTACGAGGGCTCTGTGCTTCCACGTAGGCAAGGCTAATCTTTGATCAGCCCCCGAGCCCCTAGGTCGCTAGGATGTGTCAGTCTCGTGTCATGTCTCTCGTGTTGCGTCGTCAGGCTACACCCTTATCTAGCTGGCTCTTAACAAACAAGATCCACTTGTATCATCAAATCCAATCAGTTCTGAATATCCTGCGTCATATCAATCTTTTAATTAGTATCTATCATCGGTCTCAACAGGATGCATCCTTCCTAACAGACCTCATCAATCCCATCCATCCCCTTGATTGATCCTATGGCAAAGGACGTTTGAAATTGATTGCGATCTTTTGATGCTTTTGGCTTTTTTTTATCATTTGAGCTCCCTATCATCACTTGTCATCGTCGCCTTGATCCATCATATCATGGTGTGCTTTGACTCATCAACATAGGGGTGTATCTTGATCTTTTCTGTCTTCTCGGTTGTCCCACGTAATACCCACCAAGATCCCTGAGGTCTTGTGTTACTGCAACTGTAAGTTGTGGTTATCCCAATACCGGCCCCACCAAGGTCATCGTGACTTTGGGGTGTTGGGATACTTTGTTTGTTATGTTTGTTTCTTTCTCAGATAGACACTAATCCTTGGTTCTTCATAAGTACCTTGGCATCTTGTGTCTTATGCTATATAAAAATCAGCGGCTCCTCGAATGATGGCAATGGCATTTAGATTGCATTTCATCCTTTCATCACAACGCCTCCAATTCATCACATCATCTTCCTTTCAACTCCCTTGTATCCTCTTCTCATTCATTTCTCGAGAGCACACTGTTCTCTTTGAACCCATGTCCTCTCGAGGGGCATCCTCATCCCTAATTTTTCCTCATCTTTTTCCTCTAATCATTCAAAGGAAATGATCAGCATCTTTTCCAATCTAAATCCCATCTTCTTCTAGGTTCTACTTTGAAATGAGCTACTTCTGCATCAATTCATCTCAAAAGCAGGGCAAATGTAGATATCTAAATTTGGACACTTAATTGTCCAAATCACCTTCGCCTTATTTTCAAGTATCAAGCAATACTACTATTATTTAATTAATACTTTAATTCTCAGCTTAAATCCCCAGCAGTATTTAATCAATAATACTCTTATATTTTTAATTCTCCTTCCTATTAGTCTGAATTAAATAAATATGTCATTTATTTAATTTCTTTTTATGCTAAGCATCTCCATTATTTTTATTCTGAGTCCTAATTCTAATCTCTATCATTAGGATTTGTAATATGTCTAATTTTGATTAAGATGTATTACATCCAACTTCTGTGTGTGTAAGTTGGCCTCTAATCTCTTAGCCACTCTAACCTTCTCTTTCTAATCTTCATTAATTAATTCTAATCAAGTACTTGCACAATCCTAATCACCCCCTTTAGTCAACTCTCCCCATCCCCCAAGGAATTTTTAATTCCTTTTTATTTATCCTAGGCTCCTCTCTTCCCCATGTGAATTTTTAATTCACCTTTTAATCCCCTAATGCACCCTTTGGAATTTAAAATTATTTCCCATCTCCCCATAAGGATATTTGAGGAATTTTTAATTCCCCACTTGTCCTCTCACCCACATGGGGACAAGGACCTCCTTTATGAGGAGATTTTGTCCAATCCCAAGGTACTTTTTAAAATTCTCCATGTCATATATGTCCTTTCCTCCTTCCACCTCATGTCCACTTCACCTTTTTAGGGCTATCTCACATGTTACATGTTAAGATGTGAGGGCTTGTGAGTTCTCAACTCACCTTAGCCTCTACATCTTGATATTTGGTGGATCAATCTCAATCGCCCATTTCCCTCAGGATTTCCCAAAAATCCTATAAATACCCCCTCTTTTCTCTCATTTTGAGGGGATCATTTTGTGCTAGCCAAACTCTTGCAGTTTTGTTTCTCAACCTCTACTTAGCCATTTTCACATTTTCATCCACTTGCATCCATCTTCACATCCTCATATAGCTTGCATCTTGCCATCCAAGGAGCATACACGTCAAAGATCGAAGGGCCAACCAAAGGATCGACTCAACGCAAGGTATAAAGTTCCATTTTGTGACTTTGTCTTATTTTGTTTCCAACTTAGGCTAATCTTGAAGTGTAGGTTGTTTTAAGTTGTTTATTTTCACTCTTTTGGCTTGTTACTTGATTTCTAACACCTCTATTCGACCTATCACAATTATATATTATATAAATATGTTTATTGATGTGTTTGGTAAATCTTATGATATATATATATATATATATATATATATATATTTATATATATACTATGGAATGTATATACATACATATATATAATATATATAAATATATAATTTATATATTTGAATCAAAGTTATTAATATAAACCATAAAGTGCATAAGGTAGTGATGATTATTATTGCTAGTAATATGCATCAAAGCATATGATATAACATGGGGTGCAAGAAGCTTAAAGCATAGCTTTAAGTGGTGGATATTCCAGAGTATAAAGTAAACTTGACCAGGTCAAACATTAAAGCATAAGCACGTAAGAAGTATTGCAAATGTGTTAAATGCTTAAGTAGGGAAGTGAATGCTATGTGAAGGTGGCACCAAAGCGTAGAGGTGGCGCCATATTTAGTAGAGGTTGTAATGCAAAAGAAGCCTGTGAATTTGAATAAGCTTGTAAATAGTGTTTTAAACTAGTCAAGTGCAAACTTGTATCATTTTAAAATGGAAATTGAATTAGGAAACTTTTTATCTACTTGATGTCCCAAATACTAAGTTGACTCAGCCATGAAACTGCCATGTGTTGCAAACCTGTGAGTAAGTCGTTGCATGAGGAAGAAATGTGGCAGAGATACTTTATTTTTTGTAGCCTTCAGTTTCTCACAAGTTAATATAAATAGAGGTGCCCATTCTACCAAATTCTACACTTATCTTTTTGAATATCTTGATGTTTTTGTTGTGAGTTTGAGAGCTTGTGAGTTGAGAGTTATTTTGGTATTGTGCATTTGTGGTTCTTGTGAGAATTTGTGAGGAAGTTAGAAGAGGATAGTCAAGTGGAACTTGGAGAAGGTGTCAATCAATTTGAGGATTCATAATAGGAAGGAGTTTAAACAATTGAAGCTCATACATGAATTGCTAGTTTCTATACCTTTGTATTTATGTTGGAAAGGATAATTTAGTTTTTCTAATATGTTGGGAAGAGAGTGTTTTTGAGTATGATGTAGTGTTTGTTTGAGATTGCTTGTTTCATGGTTATGCAATATGTTGTAGAACCTATCTTGTTGATTATGTACCCTATATATGGGAGTTTATTTGAGTGCAATGTAGTTATACTATGTGTAGATATATTTGCTTTATGAAGGGAGTATATGTTAGATGTATGTAGCATTATGCAAGATGTTGTCTAAACACTTTGGTAGTATAGTCATATTATTATGGTATGATTATGTGGTGGTTATCCCTGGGATTGGTTAGATCTATGGGAAAGGGAGTAACCTAGATATAGAATATAATGGTTGTTATAAACCAAATCAAGCTAGGAAGGTGGGTGAACATATGATGTTTAATTTAAGTTAAGGGTAATGGAAACATTTTCCAAAGTAGTGTAAGTAGCCATTGTTTACACTATTGGTTTCACTGCGATTTGTGACTACATACTAGGCATGGGATGTTCATACATGTAAATTGTAACCACTGTATGCCAATCTAGAAATGTATAGGACACAACACCAAGCTCAGAATAGTCTATTGTTTTAGGTTACCAAACCAAGCTCTTCATCGAAGGGTATGGCCATAATTCCAGTTAGGTAGATGTGCGGGGAATGTAGTAAATTCGAGGTTGGCAAAAAAGCATTTGAGTAATGCTTCTCCTCTTTAGTTGGCAGCCAAGATTTGAGAGGGAATTCCTAGACCATTGTACTTTATACTTGTTTTAAGTGTATTTTGTATCCATCTCTATTGAAATTGAAAACATGAAATGTCATATGAAAATCATCTATCATCATTATTTGAATCAATGAAAGGAATTCTTTTGTATGAAATGGAAAAGTTTGAAATATGTTTCAAATGTACATTTATTATTCAAAGGAAAAGTAAATTTTTATTGCTCATAAGAGTTAGATGCATAAACTATTTACTTGCGGGTAAAACATAGGAAAATTACTATGTAGAATAATGGGCATGTTACATACAAATTGAGGCCCAAAACAACAATAGATGGATGCTATGAGTCATCCACCATAACAAAAAACATATAGAATGTAAATACCTCTAAGGATATGCAACTTGAAACCATAGCATGCCCATTGTAGCAAATTTTCTGAGTGTTAATAATTAGAAACAAAGGCAAACCAATTCATCAACATTTGCCACAAGCCCCTCAACTTTTGTAATAGGCCTCAACGATCACTCCAAACACCAAATAATACTTCTAAACTACCTAGATCTGTAAATTTATCCCTAAATAGAAAGCAACATTCATTTCCAAGCAATATAATCAACTCAGACAATCTATAACAACACACAAGAGTGTTGATATACACATGGGCAACTTAGGAAATGATTTATATATTTAATTATTTAAGTTCCAAACTGCCTACCGACTACTTGCAATCTATTCTATTAATGAGCTTCCTGAATCACCTTTTATGCTTTTCCTGCCGAACTTTTTGGAAGGAATATTTTAAAATGCACTTTTAATTAAATAACCCATTTTTGGCTCCTGAAGACCTTTTTCTAAAATAATAAATAATTTGATGAGCAAGGTCCCCCTTTTATGTGTCTATAATTTAAAACTTTAAATTCTCTTTCCAACAAGCTATTGATCTGAGGTGATTTTTAAATTATTTTAATAAAATTAAGCAACCTTAGTAAACTAACTAATTTATACCCAATAATACACCTGAGTTACGAAAATTGTTGGCAAGCATCAAAATAAAAAATTAACCATACTAGAATGATACCAATGATGAGCAATGAAAATTGATGCCAACCAAATGACTTACTATAAATAAACACTGTCTCCAAGAATCTTGAATAACACACCAAAAACTAAAATTCACTTTGAAAAGTGTCATAGGAGTCCTTAATACCAACTAAGCTCTCATTTCCTACATAAAATATCCCTCTTGACAAGGTTGATGGTTAGCAAGAAACTAAAAGCTAACTACAATGTTGAAGTGATAAAAATGGAGACATTAAAAGGTCTATGGCACAAAACTCTAAGCTACCACAACAAGAATACAAACCAATAGATTATAGGGTTTCCTATTGAATTTGAACCCATAGAACCAACCCGCAAATTTAATGTTTTTCAATAACACCTTGGTTAGAGAGTGTTGTCATCTCAATGGAAGAATGTAAAAAGGTGTGGGACATGCACAGGAGAAATATCGCAAGAAAGTTGAACAAAGGTGGCTGAAAGAAAAACATAACACTTTGCCAAAGAACATCAAGCATGGAGAATTCAAGGAGGAATTTGCAATAATGATCACTCTACTCAACCAAATCATTGGTTAAGAAGACGCTGCAAAATTCTAGCCTTGGATGTTCTATGCCATCTCTCATATCATAAAGAAAACATAATTCTATGACTAGCCAAACTTGATCAGCGATAGCCTCACCAACAAATAACTGAATATTTCAAAATCCTTGAGTTCCACTTGGTTTCATATCTAGTCTACCAAGTGGCCTTTCAAGGAAAATTCAGAGGATTGAATACATAAGAACTCTGGATGTACAACATGTTTATAATCATTACCCTTAGCCAAAGTTCTCAAAGTCAATTATCACTACAAAAGGGTAAATGAGGCTTTCTTGATGCATACAGTGAGATACCTAGATAACGAGTTGTATGAATGTGTCATGCCAAAAAAAATTTGCTAAAAGACACGACAATTTTTTTTCTTTTAAGGAACACAATGTTAACCTTACAGTGCAATCATTATGATGAGCCAACCTAATTACTAGCATCATTGCCAATAACTTATCATTAAGTTTGTATCTTTATGTTAATTTTTATTAATAATGCCATTGGACCAAACATAAGGTTTTAACTCTATGAATTGGTTACACCCCAATGAGACATTATATGTATGCATTAACACATATATACGTTCTATATGTATTGCATGGTGACATGCGACCATCATTATTGATGACACATCACCTGAGAGTGAGGTAAGGGAAAGAAATCACATCGAGTATGTGAGATCCCTCGCGCACACCCTTAAACCAAGGATGAAGTGACTCAAAGATCTAGGTTAAGGTCATGCTAGGTGTCGAATAAATTATTTGGAATATCGGTGTCTAAACTCACCCTAGCAACATGCTACACACTAAAATGTAAGTTCTAATAATCCATCATTAGATTAACTAGCACTTCAGTGATATAGTGTTATTATTACCAACCCTAAAGACATTGTTGATACTTTATTGTAGCATTAAGGATATAATAAATTAAGTTTTCACATTAACCCTCATACAATATGATTTAAATGTGATTGATTCTCAAGGTTTAATCCTAAACAAATTTTATTGGTAAATAATTATTTTATCAATAAAACCATTAAATTATCCAAAAATATTCCTCTTAAAACTTGACCATAAATAAATAAATAAATAAGATATTATATAAAATAAATAAATAACTACATAATATAAATATTAGAATTAAAAAGTATTTTATATATAAACTCATCATGGTAAAGAGAAAAAGAAAGATTATATATTTTCCATTTTACTTTTTAAATAACATGTTAAAATGAATTAAAAAAACTAAGTCTTTAAGAAAATCCACGATTCCCTTTCTTTAGAGCTTTTCTTATTTTAAGGGGTATATTTTAATGTGGACAGTATTTGTTTTTTAAAGATTATTGACTTACTTCCTTTTTAAAATTCAACACAATAGACATAGAGGATCGAGAATTTATTAAGGCTTCCATTTAGAGTAAGTAAGCCGTCCAACCTACTATGACATAAATAATCAGGGCAGAATAATATTTATTAGTGAGATTGCATTAAAATAAAAAAAACCCTAAGCGTTACTATTCTGCGTTGTTAAAGTCGTTACTGTAAAAGTTAATTTTTTTCTATTATTTTTTTCTAAATTTCTGCAAAACTACTTACTGATACCTATCATTAGAATATTTTCAATATGGTTTGGTGCAGAACTGCACGCCAATATAAGGATAATATTGAGGCTGAAATTTAGAACGGAAGCAACGTCAAACTGTTGGCATTGATTCTTTGTTAATTAAAATGATATAATTGCAAGAGATGATGGGTATAAGTAACATTATTACACCAACTTCGGTTCTAAAAGAAAGTCTCGATCAATGCGCTGAACTATGGTATTTATTCATTATTAATGCTTTAGGTCAAATCCATATCTGGATCGTAATTTACAACATGTTTTTCAAAGGCTCCCTGACAGGATTTGATGGAATGAACTTACAAGTTACCACCCGCCTGCCTGACAAGGGCGATCACCTCCAATGCTACACCAACAAGTTAGAGTGTAATTTCTGATTAAAGGACAATCCTTGACCTGAAGCTGCCATGACGTTTCTATTTAAGGTGTGGTAGATAGGTTGAAGATCGTTGGCAAGGTTTTCCAGGTGGAAAGTTAAAGTGTTGGGCTGGTAGCCAAATCTACCAATATTAAATACGAATGACCACCCAATCGTATGTGGAGAATTTACTTTACTTTCACACAACAAGAATTTACCTTCACGTTGACTGGATTTCATCTACTATTAAATTATTAACTCAGTGATGTGACTTAAATCGACTAATTCAGAGATCCATTCAGAGAGGGGTCTCTACCCTAGAATTTGTATCACGCTTTATTTTGTTCTCTTATGTTGAACACACAGTGAAGTAATACATCCAAATATTTTATTTGTGGCTGAATTTAAAACACAATACATCCACCTTCAATAAAAAAATTAATAATTATTATTATCTTGTGCATTGATATTAAAGTGGCTACTGTTGGGGCAGTGTAGATTTAATATTCACATCCACCAAAATATTTTGGGAACATCATGATAGAGGCTTTACACCAGATATCCAAGCTACCCACAATCAAACATATCTGGAAAAGGCCAATGCATGATGGTTTGACAACATAAATGGTACTTAGATGATTTGCAACAGTAGGGAGAGTTAATGAAGGTATAAAATTTAGGTTTCTTTACACTTAATATTTCCTCAATTATATTTTGAAAAGGATATGGTTGACACGAGCAAGTAAAGAAGGGATATTTTTCTTGAATCACCCAGCTGAGGAAATAAATACGATAGGATAAATTTGAAGAAATTAATGCTCTATCCAACTATTTTTTTTTTTACGTTCAACCTTAAGAAAGCATTCTAACTAACCCTAATCGCTCCTCTCTTTGTTTCAAGATTCAATTCTTTTTTCGCATTACTTGATGCAAGGCCGCTTGTTTGTTTTGGTGAGGGTTGGCTTGGCTGGTTCGCTGCTAGTTGTTTGCATATGTTGTGTTTATATGGAACTATAAGGCTTACCACTGGCTTTTTTGTTTTGGCTCACACCTAAGGACATAATTTTTAACAGTTAAAGGTTTTAATGGTAGGTATTTCTGCTTCAGGTTACTCCTCCAATTCATGACCAGTCATTTAACTTGACTAATGAACATAAGAGGAAGATTAATGAAGGTTACGGTGGGTATCATTTTTGTTAATGACTGCAACTTCTTTAGGCAGTATTATGCAGAATTTAATCCAAAAGAATTTTTATTTCATTAACTTTGTTCGTAGAGGCATCACAACTACTGCATAAAATTACAGGCCGAAGGAATTTTAACAGTGAAAATTTTGTTTATATATATATATATATATGTTTGTCTTGTTCATGAACTGAGTCAGTATGTTGTTAATTATAAGGCCTAAATTCTTGCTAAAATTTAATCAATGAAATATGATGATATGATTCCCATGTTCTAATAATGGTCAGCTATTTATCTCCTCAATATTCCTTCTATGGAGTTCACAATGTTGCAAGAATAAACAGTGATGAGATATTTCCCAATTCAGAGGTAAATACAAGGGTGAATACATATAGGAATGTGCGGCATTCTATCCCATTTCTTCCACAGACTTTAGAGGCAGAGCGTAGATTTTAACACAAAGGGTTCATATTATTATTATTTTTACTACTAAAATACCATCACTTATGTTTTAACCATTTGTGTTTCACTACAAAGTAACACTTTACCATAGCAAAATATATTACAACATAATACAAATGGGATAACCATTTCATTTCCCTATTATATTTTCTTTTGTTTCTCTTTTATGCATCCTACCATCACTGAAACTGAAATAAAATGCATCTCCATAATACTCCAATGATACAACATATAACTATTCAACTATATAAGAAATTTTATAGTGATTCCTTAAGGGATATTGAAGAAAGTATTTCCTTACAACTCGCAAGGTATGCATATTTCCTTCTTTTCAACAAAATATAAGACTTTTGATGTTGCATTTGATATTTAGAACACAATCTAGAGAGTACACAAAGGAATAAGGCTTGCTCTTTTTCTATTTTCTTTCTCGTTACAACAATCACTAGCTTTCCATATTACAACTAATTTTAAGATATACGATGAATGACATACAATTGAGTAAGGCTTGCTCTCCACCCTACCATAATGGTGTCATGGAGCCTTGTGGACTCTAGCCATACCCCCGAGCAAGGAATTCTTTTAGCTCCACCATGATAAATGGAGTCTTTTCTCATTTTTACAAAAAGGATACAACTAACATAGCGCACACTAACACAATTGACTGCAAAATCCGATGAAAATTTCTGACGAAATATGTATAATTTGATGTATTGTCGGGTGCTTGTAAAATTTAATGTGTAATTTTTATTTTTTTAAAAGTTTATCCCCGATGTTTGTCGAAATTTTGATGAACTTGGGTTTTGTTGAAATTTCGACAAACATGAAAAATAAGAAAAAAATCAAATTGTGGCCGACATAAAGAAAAGTGAGTTTGCTGATTTATTATGACAGTGTTTTGCTATACTTACAAATTTTCTCTACTTGAGACAGTTTGTGGAGAACTAAGGACGATTTTCTTGGGAAAAATTATAAAAAATTTAAGAAATATCGCCAGGTTGAGGGTAGTCATTGTCTTTTTGCAGAATTCAGTTGTGAAATCAGATTTATAGTTCCAGGTTTGAAAATCATATTTTAAAGCAACATGTCATCAAATTTTATTTTTAGAGGTTTAGAGTTTTGAGAATTCCATGTCTAGATTTTGTTGTGTGGAATCACCATAAGATCACAACCAAGGAACAAATTCTTGTGACTGTAATTATGTGATCCATAACTCTATTGGTCATGTGGCACAGTTGTGCTATAACAAATACATGATGCATTCATGTGTGACCCAAGTTTAATGTGGCTATGTTGTGATAGAAATGGAGACACTCATATAATGTAGTTAATTTAGGTAATATAATATAGGTGTCAATCATCATTGGGTGCATTTAGGTTGTTTCAAGTTTAACAGGTTACGATGTAATTATAGCATGATCCAAGAGTGATTACCTCTTGCTGCAATAAAAACATATAACTTTGGTTGATATGCAGAGTGGTTGTGTTATATCAATTATGTAGTGCATTCTAGCACAACCCATGTTTAATGGGCTATTCTAGAGAGTGGTCAAGATTTTCTAAACCTTATGAATGTTACTTAAAAGTGTATAGCTTAAACTACAAACCAAGTTTGTTACATACTTGAATGCAATCTTGGGTTACCACATACTATAATAATGTGATCTGCTAATAACTATTATGGAAAGTATTAAAGCAAGACCCATGCTATATAGGATACATTTCCCTAATCAGATTTACATACCTTAATGATCAAACACAAGCTTCCCACACACTCTAGGATACAATCCAAGATCATACCACAACCTTGTCAAGACAACTAATTTTCTGACCCAAGATTTAAGGTTGTTTTTTAATACCAACAGAAGTATTGGTAAGAGCATGATTAGGGTACAAACCCTAGGCCTTCATAGAAACATAAACAATAACTCTAGCGGATTAGTGAGGTTGAAATACCAGAAAGATTGAGACATTGTAGCTAATAATAAAATCTTGCAATCTAAAGATTGTAGCCAATAACAAGCACACTATGTAGCTTAGTGATATTTGTAAATACAATCTACAGTAAGAAGAATGATAGTCACTTGAGATGTGACAGTCAAAAAGATGCTGAGCAGTGACAAGATAATAAAACTCAAACCTTGCATAGTAAAGTAGAGATTTTAACAATGAGTTTTCTTACCCCTTGTTGACCTTAAGGGTTTTTCAAATTCTTTTGGTAGTGTTAGACAAGGAAAATGCAATCAGGGAATAACTGTCCAAATGAAGTAACAGTGGTAATCATAGGTTCAATGTTTCTTCTTAGCCATTAATGTATAATGGAGGTAGTGGATTTCATGTTTGAGCAATGTTTTGAGACCCATCAAAGATGAGAGAATAGTGAATAATACCTTGTGGACTGTGAAGTAGTGTCAATAAGGTTGAAGGATCTTAAGATCTACAATACCATGAAACAATGAGTCCCTTGTAGTAAGTAGGTAGTCTATAGGGCATAGTTTGATTTTATAGAAGGATGCTCATGAAAGGAATCTTCAAGTGATAGTGAGTGAGTTGTTTGATATTGTAGTTGAGGGTGCAATACCTAGTCTTAAAGGAAGTTAGCAAAGCAGTAAATGTGCAAGAAAATTAAATTGTACACAACAAACAATTCACAATGTTATCTTGCATAATGCCTTGAGTTTGAAGATAAAAATCTCATTGTATATTGATGAAAGTGGTGACCTTAATGGTCAATCATTGGCAACCATGATTTTAAAACATGCTATTGTGCTTATGGAGGCAACATTTTAAGCAAGGCAATGAATGGTAGGTATGAAGGACTTGTTTTATATGCATACTATGCATTCTAGCTTAAGACAACGTTCTTAGAAGAGATTGAAGGTGGATTATGGAACTCAAGGGTTACCATAAAAAAGATTAAAGTAAAGACTGAGATCTATTTAAAAGTCACAGTCATGAAGATATTAAAGATGTTACATGCAAAACCCTAGTAGCTGGAGTAATGAATACAATGCCAAAGAGGATAGCGTGTTGGCTCAGATTTAGGAGATCTCCACATTATCTAATTACAAGAAAATACATCATTTATTTATTTTTTTAATTAAAAGAAATCATTCTAAACCCTATGTAGGATACATTGATACTTCAAAAGCCTCTGAAGGAATTTGAGATTATGCAAATATATGTCATGTAAATACCTAGATTACAAATAGTAGTGGGAACAATGTAAGATTTGTTGAGCAGAACAAGAATGAGATAAGCAACAATGAATCCTATGCCTCCTTTCACGCACATCTCCTCACTGTTCTCTGCCATTCTTTATTGAAACACTTCTCCATTTTGGCAGTCTATGCTAGAAAATAATGTTTTGATGAAGGTTTTAGAGTATGTTTATTAAAATGAAAACTCCATTTTGGTGGGCTACGCCTGAAAATAAGATTTTGACAAAAGTTTTAGGGTATATTTATTAAATTTTTAGAGTATTTTGGCGGGATATATTCTTGATTCCTTAAATGATTTATTCAAATGGATTGTAACTAAATAAATGACTAACTATTTAGTCATTTTTATTTGTGTGACTAAATAATTTTTAATCAACGACCAAACTAGTAATTTGTTTACTCATTTACAGTTGAGTTGCAAAACATGAGCATAATTTAGTTATTTTTAATTGTTGTGACTAAAAGTTTCAGTCACCTAGTCATTTATTTGCCAAATTCTATTAGTGTGTGCTTCCTTGTGCGATTAGGGCTCTCTCAATGTTGAGGGCCCTAGGGATAAGTTCATCATAATAAGTGACACATTGCATCTTTAACTAAAAGGATAAATCTATATTGACATTAGTAATGATGATTCTGACTTGTTGCTCCTTAGGAATGGGTCACTTGCTGTTACTAGCTCACTACCTCCATCGTTGTAGGAAGTTTGCGATCAAGTTCAATATTCTAATTTTAGGAGTCTAACGGTTGGAAATCATAGTAAAATCATAATTTAATAAGTTTTGGAATTAACATTTTAAAGTGTTTTTTGGGGTCATTAACTTTAGACTATCTTCTCTTTTGCAGGGGTGGTTGCATACCAAATTTTTTTGGTGTAAAATATCAGAATTATTAGATTTTATTACCTGTCTATGAATAAAAATTATTGGAGTGTGAGTTTAATATTTTTTGAAGATCTAAATAGTCAAGCTTGGTAAAGAAAATTCATGTCAAATAATATTAGTCCAGAACAAAATGAAGACACTTGATAGATTGTGGGCTAGATTGAAAAGAAATGGTGATGGAAAATATTATTGTCCTTGCAATAATTGCAAGGGCTTAAAGACGAGATGAATTTTAATCACAACAGTTGAGAAACATTGTAGGCAACATGGTCACGTTGAAGAGGGGCATGATTATCGTCCATTGGTAAGTTGTTCATTATATGTGTTTATATTGATTGAATTTGTAAATATTTATATCGTTTTAACATTATATATATATATAAAATCACTTGATCATGATCATTGTTTATTTGTGTCTATCATTATTATAAAGGTGGGGCGCCCTAGGGCACATGATATGGATTATCACGGCCTGAAGAATGTGGTTTTTCAAACAGACGAACATGGAGCTGTGAATATCGAACATGAAGTTAATGATCCTATGGAAGAAGAAGATTATGCACTAGAAAACACAGTTGAAGATGATGGTACATATACATTGATCCATGACACATTTAGTGGCAGAGCTAATCATGATGATCGAGATGACTTTGATGATATTCATGATTTACCTGTACTTGAGAAGGCATACAAGCCCCTTTATGAAGGCTCCCAAACAACTCTTCTCTCTGTTGTATTGTTGTTGTTGAACTTGAAGTTTATTAATGGTTTATCAAACATAGCAATCTCACGGATGTTAAGGTATGTCACATATGTCATCTTTTTTCATCTATTTTAATTGTTGTTAGTTCATCACTAGTAAATAAAAGATGAAATATGTACAATTAATATTTTTTATATTAACAAATTATTTTTTGTTGTAGATTGATTGGTGAATTTTTGTTACCACCATCAAATATTTTACCTCGCTCATACCGAGATTTATCTGGCATTATGAAAGATATTAGAATGGAGTATCAAGCAATAGATGCATGTCCCAATGATCATATTATATATCATAAACATGAATTTGTAACAAAATGCCCAGAATGTCATATTAGTAGATATCGAACAAATCAACTAACAAAAAAGGTGTCTCGCAAGGTTCTTTGTTATATTCTCATTATTCCACATATGCAACAATTATTTAGGTGCGAAAGCTTAGCACAATTTATGGATTACCATGCACGGAATAGAAGTGGAGATGGCATTCTTTGAATTCCTGAAGATGGTTCTTCATTTAGGGACATGGAGGAAAAATGGCCACACTTTAAAGAAGAACCTCGTAATCTTAGGCTTTCATTGAGAGTGAATGGTGTCAATCCATTTGGAGAGCTGAGATCTATTTATTCGGTGTGGCCTATTTTTGTTATCAACAATAACATTCCTCCATGGATGTCAATAAAGAGGGAGCACATAATGTTGTCAGTGATTGTTCCAGGTATTTGTTTACATCAATTTTCTTTAACGTAGTAGCATCTCATTTGTCTTATTTGTCGCATAATGATTTATATTTTTTTTATTGAATAGTCATATACATTAGTTTATATGTATTGCAATAAAATGGTTATAATAATTATGTAATGTTTATGTTCATTCAACTAGGTAAGTACCAAGTTAAAGATATGAATGTATATATCGAGCCTCTTATCGACAAGTTACTAAAGTTATGGAATGGCATCACTATGTATAATGTCTCTAGACCAATAAAACAAAGACAATTTCAATTCCATGCAATGCTTGTATGGACAATTCATGATGCCTCAAGGCTAACATATTTTTGTTGTATGTTATAACGTTTGACTGCACTTTAACAATATTTAATTTTATGAAGTAGATATCATGTATGTTTTTAAAATATTCTATTCATTATATATAATTATAAAAATTGACATATTTAATCTAATTATATATGATCTTGCAGGTCTTCAAACAAAAAAAAAATTTGCATGTCCAATTTGTTGTCCAAAGATGAAATCTCATCATTCAACAAGTTTAGGAAAGCAAGTGTTTGATGAGTATAGGCACTTCCTCAATAGAAATCATAAGTATCGAACTACTAAAAACATATTTTCAATGGGAAAGAAGAGACTACATCAAAACCATGAAGAATGACACCTCGCCTATGGAAGTTGGAATATAATAGAATTAATCGTCAAGGTTATACATCAGATCAAATTGTTTATTTATCATAGATGATATGTTTTGAATTTATATTTTTATATTGTGTTGTATTTACTCATGCTGTAATTGAAAATGATTATCGTTGTTAATTTGTTTAACTTATATGCTTCATGAAGGTCATCAAGACATTAATGGTCGGCTTCCACAGGGACTGAAAAGTTATCCCAGACAATTTAGTAGGTTGCCCTACTATGAGCAACTACAAATTGTGCATTTATTTGATACAATGCATATTGGAAAGAATATAACAGAAATGCTATAGAAAATATTGGATGGAAGGCATGATAAAGAAAAAAATGTCAAAATTTGTAGTGACATTCAGGAAGCCAATCATGCTTGATGAAAAATGTCATTCAATTAAATAGTGATGGAGACCAAATTAATATAAGTGCCCTTCCTTGGTTATTAACAGAGCAGCAAAACAATGCTATAAAAGAAGTCATATGAAAAATTCAATTTCCCACAGGATTTGTTGCGAACATAAACAATATAATAACAAAGAAAGGTGAATTTGGGTCAAGGATGAAAACACATGATTGGCATACCTTCATTAAGGTAATTATTCTAGTATATTATATACACTTATATAATGCATGTACTTTTCAGTGTATTATGTTTACTACTTTTGAAAAAATAATGAAAAAATAATTTTATAATTGTTGTAGTACGTTCTACCTCTATCTCTCCCATACAACTTTGACAACAATGTCAAGCAAGTTATATATGATCTTGGAAAATACATGAGGTAAGTAGCGACATTTTTTCAATTCATTGTATACATCTTATAATTTCTATTTGTTTTACTTGTTATGTAATATACTATATATTTTTGTTCAATCTCGTTAATATATTTGCGCCTTGAATCACTTGTAGATGGTTGTCATCTAAATAAATCCATAAAGAAGATATAAATTATTGGAAGAGAAAAATTCTTTGTCTAATGTGTGAAATGAAAAAGTGTCTACTTTCGATTTTTACAAGAACACTACCTCATACACCAAGTTGAGGAGATTGAATTGTGTGGACATGTACACACAAGGTCAATGTAGATGGTTGAGAGACACTTGAAATTTTTGAAGACTTTGATAAAAAAAAGAGCACATCTTAAGGGTTCTATGGTGGAGGGATATATGGTTTACCAGACCATGGTGTACATTAGTGAATATCTTCCTAAGTTTGCAACAAATATCCATGTAGGTCGCATTTGGGATCCCAACTCCATTAACTAATTCGAAGGGGAGTACTTGATGGGGAAAGGTAGATTGAAGAAAGTGAGGTAATTATAAGATGGTCATGGAGATTAATTGGAATACATTTTACATATGGTTTTATGTATATTGTACTTATTTAATTTTTAATCTTCAATATACATCAATTATAAATTAAGGTCGTATTGTGGTATTTAACTAATATCGTCGGTGTGAATTTCAATTTTTTGTTGATTGGTCGAGAGTGGGATGCACTATATTTGTACATCGAACAATCTTGATTGGATGATGGTATGGATTGAATGATGTCAACAATGCAATTGGCATTAACATGGGAAGGTGTGAAAGCTAAATTGGTTAAAGAAGCTCATCGTAAATGTAAATTCCAATGTGCACAAAGGAAATTGATTTAGCATATGGTTTTAGAGATAAAAGATGCATTATAAATATATTAATCACCCATATTATTTAATTATTTTCAATTATATTGATGTATATATATGTTGAGATTGTTTTCTTTGCATACATTCGGCCAAGAATAAATATGTTTATCAACTGCTGATATTGAAATAATTTTTACATGTTTGACATATTGCAGGTGAAACACCACAAGGCTATGTGGCACAATGGTCATAAATTTTGAATCAAAATGTTGGATGACATGAAGAAAACTTGTGATTCTGGTATAACTGCAGTCTTTCATGTGACTAATGTTTCATCTAGAAGTGACATACATCTAAAAGTCTTAGAAAATCGATACTATGGGATTTTAGATGATATACTTGAGTGTGACTTTAAGTCCTTCAGATTAATTATGTTTGTCGTCCTATGGTACAGGCTACGATTGAATGAAAATGATCCTAAAAGAACTATTATTGAATATGATAATGGATTTATCATGGTTAATACAAGGCCGATCAAGTGAGCTGGACATGAGCTTTATGTTCTTCCAAGCCAATGTGAGTAGGTATTTTACTTAGAGGTTCTAGGTAAATTGGGTTGGTCATTTTTTGTTAGACATGATCCAAGAGGAAGGTCAGTAAAGTATAATGTGGTGGACGAAGAAGATACCAAAGAACTAGAAGATGATGTAGATGGTATCATCAAGAATAATAGATAATGAGAATAATCAAATCAGTCATCAGTGTCATGTCATTTCCCGGATCCTGCCTCGTGATCCATCATCAGGATGAGAACAGAGCTAAAGGAACCATTGCAATGGTTTCTGGTTTTGATTGTGTGAGAATTTTTGCATCAACGTTTCGGATCACACTTTGTTAGCTCTGCTCTCATATTGATGATGGATCACAGAGTGTGATCTAAAATGTTGATGCAAAAATTCTCACACAATCAAAACTAGAAACCATTGCAAAGAAAAATCCATACAATGTTGAATCTAGATCGAATGATAGAGACAAAGAGTTGGATGAAGAAGAAGATCAATGACATTGAAATGTATGAGTTATGCGATTATATTATCTATTTGATATTAATTTCTTGATAGAATTATATTTGACTTATGTGGTTACATAATCAATTCATGATGTTTTTAATTTTTATGCCATTACATAATTAATTTAATGATGTACTTTTTAATGTTCGAAAAGTCAAAAAATTAAAACATTTCAATAGTGATGTTAACAACCTTGAAATTAGTGTGTTTTATGTTTCATATGATCATAAAATATTAAAAAGTCAGTTGTAGAGGTGGTTGTTTAGTGGCTGAAATTTAAAGGCCTTTAAAAAGCATAAAGTGATCATTGTAATGGTTGTTGATGGTTGAGGATTTAAAATACAAGCTCTTGACATTTGGAAATCTGTGTTTTTCTTCAAAATTTCTATATTTTTCCTATTATGCAGCATTGTATGGTCACATGCAGCCATATTTTGATGTGAAATCAATTCCAGGTCATGAAGATATGTGTTATCTTTGATTTGAATCTGATTTGAGGGCTTAAGGCATTGATTTGAGTTAGAAAGCTTCATTTATTTGCATACAACCCTATTACCCTATTTTTGAGGGTTTTGTAGTCCAAACATGATATAAAGGGGCTCTTACACTTTTTGTGATTACTGTAGCTTATGTAAGAGGCCCCATAGATACTATTGTAATTGTAGGATGCATGAATAAGGCATAGGATGAGAAATAAAGAAGATATAGTGTTGATCATGTTTTCTGCACAATAACAGCCAGACAGAATATGATATCCTATCTCTCTTGAAAGGTAATTCTCTATTAGAAAGCCTCAAGAGATAACCACAAGGTCTCTAATGTCAGGTCTTGACAGTGCATAAACAACTCAGTAACGAAATATGAAAATGCTGGTTATCACAATGGGACCTTACTACGAGCAAAATGTTGAATCAATTTTATCAGATCTAACAATCTGATGATGCCTCAATCCAAGATTTAATCCAATAATCAAAGAAATAGAAAAGAAATAAGGGTTTTAAAGAGATTTCTAAATCTAATACTACTTCTAAGATTAACAATGAAAGTAACCAATACTCGAAATGGACCAATCCCTCAAAATTGATTTCTACTTGACCAAGATAAATCTACAATCTCACAGAAAACAGTGCAATCTTCTGAGGTGTTAATATTTTCAAATTATGAACACTTATTCAAACAACCCTATTGCAGTTGAAGTGAATAAACCTTCACAATCGAACTCAAGCATAAGGAATATGAAAAGTCCAAGCCAACTTTGCAAAGCAACTAACAATCAGTTGGTTGCAAAAAGTATGGACTGAGAGATTGCTGCAACATTTAAGTATCAAATCACAAACATTATCAAATCGAATCTAATCTAAATATTGACCAACTCAAAGCAATTTTAAAGATGGAATAGCAAGAACCATGCAGGACAAGAGAGCACAAATATGGCACCAAATCACAATGTCACTATTTGCATTCAAACTGTTCACTATAGCAACAATTTTAGCTTTTTGTTACAATATTTACTTGAGGGAAACTACCTGCTAACTTACTCTACTTCTATATTCTGGTTACAAGTTCTAACTTTCTAAATATTTCCAACTATCTAACCTTCTAACCCTTTACAAATGAGGCCACATGCCCAATATATAGAAATCCCCAGGAACCCGTCGGCCAGGCAAGGGTTTCACAGCAATAACTCAGCACAACCACCAGGCTAGGAGAGTCTTCGAAATGGGTCAAACGGGCATTAAATGTACATCCCATTGATGTCGGCCCGGGATCCGTAATGCAGCTCAGACGATGCACAAGAAGATAATAAGGAAGCACAAATCGTGTCGTAGCCCATCATTAGCTCTCTTCCCTATTATCCCCGTGTCGATCTGACTCTTCATGTAGCCTCAAGAACGCTGCATCTAAGTCGGCCATAGGTGGTACTGGCAAAACCCTAAGTCACCTCTCAATGGATGCAATCTCATCCCTTGAGTGTTTGACCGACCTATCCTAATCTACCTTGTATGTCACATGCTTGTCAATAACTGTGAGGTAGGTGGCTGCATCATCCAATTGGTGCTCAGAAACAGAACCGTCATCAAGTGGTGCATACACATCATGCCACCATTCTCTCAACTTTTCCAAGCTCAAGTACTTGGGCGTGATCCTTCTTCTTCCCATCATGATTTCAAAGAAGGCAATGGAACCATTATAAACCCCAGTTAGGGTGTCATCAATCTACTTCCCTTGTTTGTAAATCTTTCTTAACACTTTCTACCTGATTTGCAATGCCTCGAACAATTCCCATGGCTCGGTAGCTCTAGAAGAAGGAAGAATTCCATCGCTTACCAACCTATCACGGGTGTAT
>VDFB02118224.1:0-15149 GCA_007258455.2 Sequoia sempervirens | reverse complement strand
AACAGAAAACTAAAGCACAAAACAGAATCCTTAAGCATTTAAAAATGCTTTGTTGATTTCAAGTTTTTAAGGCTTCAATCCTCTTTGCCTCCAAGATTTGTTCAAGATTGCCTCTTATCCCTCAAGTAATGTTGCTAGTCCTTTTGAATGAAAAAAATCCTTCCTCCTCTCTTTTCCCTATCTCATAGTGGATTGGTGTCATGGAAAGAATCCCCTTCCCAATCCTTGATAAGCTCCTGATGATGGAGATGTGTGATTCTTGACTATAGTGCAAATACTCAAATTGTGGATGATAAAATGCAAAGGATGAGCTCTCTATTTAGAAGAGAGAATGATGGAGAGACATGCAAAATGGGTGAATGTGGGACTAATCTTGAGCCAATGACAAGATGCCACTTGTCAAGATGTGAGGGGATGAAGGGTGAGCACATTTTGATCCATATGCAAGTTTGAAATTTGAATTTGATAAAGTGACATGTTTAGGGGGGATGAAAGATGAATTAAATGCCAAGTTGACTTCTATAAGAGACATGTAAGAGCTCATAAATGCTTTGTTGGATGGACAAGTCATGTGGGAGGGAAAATTAAAATTGGAAGAATATTCCCTCAAAGATGCCATTTTGAATGAAAATGATGAATTAATAAATCAATTAAATTGATTTATGTGCACAAGTTGCAAAATCTAGAGAAAAGAGGATTAGGATTAGCATTAATCATGGTTTGATTAATTTAAGATGATTAGTTTGAATTGTGACTTAGATACTTGGATTTATTTAAATCAAAAAGGGAGGAAATTGATGAATCATCCATTTAATTAAATACATTTTATTTAATTAAATCGAAGAAACTTTAGGAGATAATTAAATAAAGTGATTTATTTAATTAAAAAGATAACTCTTTAGGAGATCAATCAAATAAACTTGATTTATTTAATTGATGGTCTAATATGATTTAATTAAATATGTGTGATGTCAATTTCATGTGTCTATAGTCATGATGTGAAAAATCCTCCTAGCCATCCTGAAAAATCTAAATCTGCACCTCAAAATAATTACCAACATTACAAGAAACAAAATAGGGGCTTTTACAACTCAATTCCCCTCAACCAAATCAACAAGCTGATAACCAAGTGTCTGCTATAAAGACAACAAACCCTTTTTCCTTTGGGTATAGGAATGGACAATTTACCCCTCTACTCGATACCCTTCACAATATCATGTTACAGCTCATGAACAAGAATATGCTTTCCTTACCTCCCGTCAGAACTCTTGGTCCTAATAAACCATTACCCTCAAACTATAGATCAAAACATTGTAAGCCTCTTAAAAATCTTGTGCAAGACCTCATTGATTCTAATCATATCCTAATTGGAGGTGTGAATGATCAAGGTAATAAGTTTGTAGCTCCTTACCAAAACTTACAAATCTTTACAAATCCCATGTTGAAAAACACTATTTCATTTGTCAAAGCTAGTGATTTACAAAGAATAATGTGATGAATGTTTTCACAGATGATGAAAACATAAAAGATGAAAATGAGAATGAAATGAATAGACTAGTGGCATTTATTGAAGTTAAAGCTTATAAGGTCCAAACCAAAATGCCCCTTTATATTGCTTTCTCACAAAATGACATAATCAAACATGTACCCAATGGTCCTCTTTACATAACTAAAAGAATCAATGATAAGTCTACAAATGGGATATTAATTGATCTTTTCTATGTAGAGAATGTGATTACTAAAGAATTCTTAGTTGTGATTGAACTTTATCAAGATACATATGACAAATTGAAAGCATGGATCAAAACACATAATGCAAGTTTCTATTTTCCTATGATTGGCTCAATAAATATCCCTCTAAAAAGTTGGATTGAAAATTTAAATGTCTCATCTACTCATCATCCCATCAGCTAAACCAATTTCATATGAAGTTAGGCTATCCATGGCTTCACTCCTTGGATGTCGTCCCATTGATTGTGCATAAATTTTTAAAGTTTCCCTTTGGAAATGAGATGTTTACTATATATTATATTGGCTTTAATCATGTGTCTTGTCATGGGAAATTTTCATTGGATTTCTTTTTGCCTGAGCCTATCAAACCTATTATACCTCGTGAAGAGTACTTTACAAAGCATATCAAATGTTTAAGGTGAATCACATAGCAAAATTATCCCTTAGAAATATGCCTCAACCCATTATTGAGCCACCTATCCTAGACAAAACCATGATTGAACCAAAAGCCCTTCCAAATACCCAAGAGCAACCTATTACAAATCATCCTACCATTTCTTATAAGAGACCATGAGAAAATAAAAATAATCCTATTGTGCCTCCTCAAATAAAACAAGTTTACAAAGGTAAATAAAAAGTGTTTGAGCAACCTCCCATGGTTCTTTTTATTCCTCCCATAAGGAAAGAAAATAAACCTATGTTTGAAAAACCCGCTCCTACATAATCACAAATTATCAATAGATTGAGAAGAAACCAAAATGATAGAGAGTATAGGTGTATACATCATGCTATTAATCATATGTTATAAACTAAAGAAGAAAAGAGCAACATAGAAAATTAAAATATGAACTTACCTAAAGAAATTCATGATAATTCTATACCTTTGCCACAACATAAACAAGAACCTTCCAAAGACATTATCATTTGACCTCCTATTGTGACTAATTTAGATGATGAAATTGACATTGCAAAGATTGATGAACAAGTGCATAATAAGTTGAATTCATTGTTATCCTTTTCTATCAACCTAAATGAAAATTCTCCTAAAAAAAGTGTTGAACTTGGTGTGTGTCCTAGTTTGAAACTTGATGTTGTCCCTTTGGCTTAGTTGTCCACCTCCTACATATACCAATCAAGATTGGGATGCGAACGACCTACTATAGGTTGACTCACATGTGCCTTACTAGTATTTTGCTTTATTTTATTTTTTCATTTTTCTTTATGTGATTGCATGTGCATAATTTGATCCCCTGTACTATTTTGTTTGATGTATCTCTCTTTTGTGCATTCCTCTATATGTACATCTACATTCTTCCTCTTCTTAAGTGTCGTGAAAAATTTACTCCTTTTCATTTGTCTTGTGTTTCTCTCTTTTGGGATGATGCAAGGCATCAAGACATTTAGGCCTATTCCAAGTTGACTTTGAAGGATTCTTTTCTTTGTTTTCACCTCTTATATGTCATTCTTCCTATTCTATGAGTATTTGGGGAATTATGACATTTATGAGCTCTATAAAAACATTGTAGCAAATATATACTGACCCTAAATCCGTAGATACTTTATGTGTTTTGGAATTTCATTTTAGGGGAAACCCCTCTCTCTCCTTTTCATGGTGTAGGATTTATTTCATAAACATATGACTTGGCATAGGGATTTTGAGTAAGCCTCATGTCTTAGGATTGAACATTGGCTACTTTAAAGTAATTTCTCACAATAATGGTTTTAGAAACCACTTTAAAGTGGGGGCATGCATCGATAATATATTTTGACATTTTTCATGTTTCATGGTGAGATTCTCTTTTTTCTTGTGATGTGTCCTTTTCTTGGTGGTTTCATTGGGTTTAATGTCCTCCAAGAGTGTGATATTTATTAGTGTATGACTTTCCTCTTAGTGGTGATGTGGCGCACTACATTCCCTAAGTTGTGAATCTTTTACTCTTGACTTGTCCTCTCTTGGAGACATTAGGCATGATGTTCCCTAAGAAGAAGACCTTACATGAACTAAGAAGAATCCCTTTGAATAAAAACCTTTTACTAGTATTATTTTTCATAAGTGTTACCACAATATAGTTTATTAGCCTATGAAGCTCAAAACTCTAAATTAATGCCACAAAGCATAAACACCTTTCTCTGCTCATGGAGCCTTTCCCTTGTTCTTAGGTGCTTAGAATAAATGCAACCACAGAGGCAAGAACCCACAACAGCCAAGCAACAGAGCCTGGCCAAACTGTATATCTTCAAATCTGTTTTCACCAAAGTTTGTTCACTCTTTTAAATTCATGCAAATCAAAACCCAGGAATTCACACATGTTCATGATTTGCACATTTTCACATTTCAAACATAGCCTTTTCAAAATTCCTTGGAACATATTCTCATTTTCCACCCCTCATTGAAAAATTATTTTTTAAATATAAACACTTTCATTTTTAAACAAGCAGTATTTCTCATCAAGCAACACAATTTTTTTTCTATGAAGGATAAAATTCTAATTTTTTGAATTTGAATTCATAACTAAAATATCTAGTGCATGGAATTAGTTTCATAGCATTTCATTGAATATTTTTTTCTTAATTAAGTTTCAAAGTCAAACCAGTTACAATTTAGACATTATTTACTAGTTAAAACATACAACCTTTTTTGTATGTATCAAAAATTCAATTTTAATTTTTTTGCTGGATCAAAGACATCAATATCTAGTGCATTGATATTTTTTGAATTTATCTACTATTTTTCCACATGTGCAAATACATAACTTGATTTTCGAAAACCTACATTCACAAGAAATAAAATAAAATATAATAATCAATTAAATATATTTAAAATTATATTTTTGGGAAGATTATAATAAGGACTATATACTTACAAAAAATAAATTTTAAATAAATTTATTTGATCCCCAAAAGGTAAATCAAAACTAGTTTTTATCAACATTTTGATAGGTGTAAAGGAGACTTTGTTATAGGTATGGTTTAAAACTAGCGGGGTTCTATCCAAGGGGGTTTGATCTAAGGTAGTTCAATGATCAAACCCTCTTCAATTGTAATCCTTCAAATGAACTTTTCAAGGCTTAAATCATTACATTTTCTAAAAATATGTGTATTCAACAAAAATCAGAATGTCCCAAAAAGTGTAAACCACTATTGTGGGATCACCCAAGCCCTATGAAGCTCGAGCCCCTAAATTCAAGCATAACACACCTTGCTTGCCTATGGAGACTTTCATTGTTCATAGGTGCTTATCGTAACACATCTTGTTAATCCCTATGAAGCTCAAACATCTAAATTCAAGGCCACCTAGCATAACACACCTTGCTTGCCTATGGAACCTTCCCTAGCATTGTGGTGCCTTATTGAAGTTGTTAAGAGGGTAGCTTTGATATGGTATCGGAGCCTAATATGATCCTCTCATTTTCCAAGATCTACCTAATATGGTGATGTAGTGTTCAAGATCTACCTCTAATATGCTCTTTTCCATTTGTACTCCAAGGTTTCAAATAAGGTTTGGTGAGTTGTTAAATAGCGTTGTTCATTCATCATTCATTCATTATTTTCTATTTCATTTCAAGGTTTAATTACCAAAATTAGGTTTGACCAAGACAATCCCCTATTCCCTAACAAAAAAATTTGTTATCTCTTTGATGTGTGATTGAAAATTTTAGGTTGAAGATCATTTGAAGAGAAAAATTGAAGAAAGTTACAAAGTTGTCAAAGTTACAAAAAAAATTGATAAATCACAAAAAACCCTCTAAATATTTTATTTCCAGTTTTTTGACAATGAGCACCTGGAATTTGGGAGTGCAGATCTGGCAAAAGAGAACCCAGAAAGCATTTTCTACAAACCCTAGCCAAGACCCATACACTATAGGGTGAATGAGTCTTTAGTGAGCTCCAAAAAGTGACTTTTAGTGAAAGGTACACATCCTTTTCCCCTTTCTAAATCTGCCTTTTGACTGTTGTTTCTATCAAATTTGATGATTGTTCTTCATTTGCATTTTATAACATACATTTTGAATGAAATTACGAAAATAGTTCATTATGGTGAAACCCCAATTTACCCAACCCTAGTTTTCCTATTTTTCATCTTTATAAGAATATTTAGATGCAAAATGACCAATCCTTCCACAATTGAAATACTTGAAAGGTAACTTACCTTTGTATTTATGAGTTCCTTTCTTCAATCCTCTTACAAAGTTTGCTTCAACCTCATCAAAGTCAAAATTTTGATCAACATCCTTGTCTTCTCTATTTTTATTGGCTTTGAATGTTGCTTCCTTATTTGGAACATATTTGTAAAATTCTCTTCTTTCAAAGGTTATGAGAGCACCAAAAAATTCATCTACTGAATGCTAATCCAAGTCCTTAGATTCTTCAATAGAAAACACCTTATGACTATAATATTTAGGGAGAGATCTCAGAACTTTCTTCACAATCTCATCTTCTTTTACACCACCAAGACATGTGATTCCAATAACAATGTCATGCACTCTGGGAGCATATAACTTACAATTTCTTCATCCTTTATCATCCTCGGGGTCTCAAATATTCCCTTAAAAATTGGTATCTTGTCTTTCTTTTCTTTATGATCTCCTTCATAGATGTTGCTAAGTTTTCCCCAAACATCCTCAGTAAAACTACAATTGATCACCTTCAAAAAAATTTAATCAACCAACCCACACAAGATAGCATTTTTAGCCTTGTCATTATTCTCAAACAACTTGATTTTAGCTAGATTTGTTGGAGGAGTACTAGGAGCATTATAAACATCCTTGAAAATTTACCAAACACAAAACATTAGAGAGTTTAGATGGCCTTCCATTCTCAAATTTCAAAAAGTGTAATTTATCCCATCAAACCTATGACCTTTGTAAGCTCCATCATGTGTCATCCTGGATCTTTCCTCAAGTGATTAAGCTTCTTCAAAGTAACTTGGATCTGATATCTGTTATTGAACACACTGAATGACTGAGAGGGGGCTGAGTCAATCTTTTCAAAACATTAACCCTTTAGCAAAAACAAACTTCAAGCTACCAAATCAAAAACCCTCAAATAGATCAACAACAAAGAAAGATATAGAAATTCAACCCTTAACTAGATTAGCAACGATGAAAAATGAAATAAGGAACACACAACCACAAGATAACACTAGATTTGCGTGGAAAACCTAATGAGGGAAAAACATGGCAAGAGTTAACTCATAATATATGAAGCTCACTGCACATATAAAAATTATAGTGAGGCTCACTACCAAAATAACTGCAAACTAAGGCACATAACCTTAGGGAAAGATACAAAGGACTTGCAAACTAGAGCACATAACTCTAGGGAAAGATACAAGGACCTAATGAGATTCACTATCTCAAAGTAGGATAAATGAAGATTTAGAGTTTACACCTGTCAATAATACACTCTACTCACTAAAGCGCTAAATCACATATAATCTATCTTCCACACACTTTTGCACTAGTTCTATGTGATATTCAATATGTTACACACTCACCCACTCTTGCAATTGATTGTATCTTCCATTTATATCCATTGCAAGATCACAAAATATCAATTAGGTCAACCAAGAAGAAGATAAACAATAATCTCAACATGTCGACCAAAAATTTATAGTGTGGTCATATCTAAGAGATAGAGAGGACCAAATACAACCTTATTACATCTTCCAATGTGATCCAAAAAATTACACATGATAGCACACATCAACCCAAGTTGGCAATAAGGAAACATGTAGATAAAACATGTAGCACAATATCAATCATCCCAAAACATATTTATGACTGAATTTTACTCAATGCAGTTCTCAAAAAGATAGGTCAGGACCAAAATGCATCTCAACACAACTTCATATGCTAGTACAAACCCTCAAGAAAATAGCATAAGCAAGAAAACAAGCCCTATCAAATAGATATCAACAAATTACCCAAAAATCCAACTCAATATAATGTAGCACCAAAGAGATTGACCGCTAATGTGTGGACCACAAAGAGATGTTCCTTGGACACCCAAAAATACTTCCAGACACTTATTTCATATTTTCATGCTACCAAAAACTACTACAGACCAAACAAAAACAAAGTAATTCATCCCAAAAGCACTAAATACACAACCATGAGATATAATATTAACAAATCAACTTCCAGACCACTTCAACCCATAAAAAATTGAAATAACACATTGTACAGACACTAAAAGCACGTCCACCAAGTCGAAGGATCAGAGGAATCAATACATTGAAATGTGAAGCATTTTTCAGACCAATTCAAACAACCAACAACATTGTTGTAGTGTAAGAAATTTTATACCTTTATAATTTCCCACTATGTTTGGGTCCCTTAATTAATTGGACCTAATTAAGCTCCTAATTTTCCAAATTATGCATTCCAAAGCCCTATTTTTCTCATTTTTTGAAAGGGAAACCTATATTTAATTAATGCAGTTAATATTTTAATCACCTTGAAAAGAATGAATCTTGTACTTTTTGGCCAATACCCATTCACCCTTATTTAAGCCCTAGGTCCCAAATTTTAATATATTTTTAATAGTATTTAAATTATTCAAATTTCATATACAATTGTCATCTTTTAGAATGTAATTTTCAATAAATTCTATAAACATCTATAAAAATAGTCTTTTTATCATTTAAAATCTAAGGATCAATTACAAGACTTCATAAGAGAACATATTATTGTTAAGAGCATTTAAGAGCAAATTTTCAATCATTTTTTGCAGCATTAAAGATCCTATCATCATGTTCAAGCTTATGGGTGTTCATGTCATCTTATAAAGACTAATTTGCATTGTTGATCATAAAGAATGCAAGCATTCATGTGTCTAACAAATCAAGAAAAGAAATATCTAATTCCTTGGAGTGATTATTTTGACTTCAGTCCAATAAGGGAAGCCATTAAAGGTTTAGTGAGTTGTAGAAAGTAATTGTTCATTCACCATTCCTTACATTTATCAATTTTCATTATCATTCTATCAAGGTTTAATTACCAAACCTAGGGTTTGACTAAGGTAAACCCTCATTCAAACAAACATTTTTTCCTCTCTTTGTATGTGCAGATTATAGGTTATAGAAGGACTTAAAGGATCTCAAAGAGAAAATTTAAAACTTTGCATAAGTTGTCACCATTGTTGTCAAACCATGAAAACTCAATTGCATATTTTATTTATTACTTTATAACAGTGGGAACTATTTCAAACTGAAGCCAAGATCAACTAGGGATAACTTTAGAAATCCCCTCATTGAAGGTGTAAAATTGGCGAATCTTTCCTTTTATTTAAAAAAAATTATTAATTTTCTTGGTGAATCTATGCACATTATTAAAAAAAATTGTAAAATCCTGGTGAATCTTAATGAATAATTGGTAAAAATAATAATCATAGTGGTGAATCCTAGTGAATAATCACTAAAAATATTAATTAAAATGGTGAATCTCTCCTTTAAAAATTTGTATAGTTGGTCGCCTGGTTCCCCCCATTTTTTTTGTTTTGTAATATTGAAGTAGGGCTGGTGACCACTAGTGAGATCAAGAGCGTGCCCTTTCTGATCGGGGCAGCCCCTCAGATCCACAATTAAGTTTTTTGAAAATATCACTTTAAAGTTAAAACTAAATGAAAAGTGAAAATATTACCATCGATTAGCCTTTTTAATCGGATGGTTGCAAGTTAATTGTGACCTAATACACATGTTCCTTTAAAAGGCCTTTTGAGGCCCGAAATTTATTTTGGGCCATATGATTAGATTTAATCATGTGGCCTAAAACAAATTCTAGGCCTCAACAAGCCTTTTAAAAGGCATGTGTGTATTAGGTCACATAATCAACTTACAACCATCCGATTAAAAAGCTAATCAATGGCAATAAATAAAAGCCCCAAAATTAAATGGTAATTTATTATTAGTGGCGATATTGCCCAAAAATTAATGGTAGAAATATAATATTATTGGCGAATATAATTAGTATTTTTAATTATAGTATAAACTACTGGCGAATCAGTTCAATGATGCATCGTTTAAATAGGTGAATTAATCGGGACGAAACTATTTTTTGTAAAAACCTAGTGATTCAGCATCCTTTTTAGCTTACTATTCACCATTTTTGAGGTCCCAATTTCAATTATTCACCAATTGGAATATTAAGCCACTAAAATTTTCCCTAGATCCAACATCGAAGGATTGTCAAAGCTTTTTCTAGACACCCTAACCAGGACTCATTCACCCTAGGGAAAACCTATCCTTCAGTAGTGCTTAGAACCAAATTTTAATGTTAGGTACATGTATCCTAACCCTTCTTAGATCTTCCTAAAAAAATTCAATTTGATTTTTATATCTCTAAGATCCCAGATTTTATCATCTAGGTCATATTGTTAATTAGGTTTAGTTGCATCAATTCATTTCCATTTAGTTACAAATCTTACTATTCTAAGAAACCTAAATTTTTAGGTCTGATTGGCTCACCTTAGGGTTGAAATCCAATCTATACACCTTGCAATCTCTTAGTTTCAATAAAATTTTGGGAAGAGGGACATCATTGTTTACTTATTTGTTTATATGAAGGACCTAGGACACCCTATTTTGGATTCCCCCTTTTCCCATCTTTCCAACTACTAGCCTTCTACAATTAATAAAAACCTCTTCAAAGACAGTAGTGACTTGAAAAGATAATATTACAATATCCACAAAGCATAAACACTAAATCCCAAACCACAAGACCATATCTCCAAGAGTGGAGGAATGTAGAGCATTCTCTCAAGTAGTCTTCACAACAACTCCCTGAAATAGAAACCTTTAACAACTTGTGGAGGCTAGAACTTCCTTATAGCAACACATACTTCCTTGAGAGCAACAAGAGAGAAAATACATCATGTTATAGACTATCAACAACATCTCTCCACCGTCAACATTACTTCTAATCCTCAACTTAATGCTTCTAGTCTTCATCTTAATATATCAATATGATTTTGCTAACAACAATCATACTCAATACACCTTTTCTTGACATCAAACAAGGCATGGCATCCAACCATGAACTTTAGTGCCACATCCCATGCATCATTGACAACCCAAACTGGATGTTGTCAACAATGACAACCAATGTCAAACAACAATGCAACAACCTTCCCAAGATTTGACAACCAATGCTAATAATACAACCAATGCAACAATCTCATTAGGTGTTGACATCAATGACAACTAATGCCAACAAAACCCATTCATGCCAAAGAAAATATAAATACATATGGCCTTGATTAAAAACCTCATGCTTAAGACATTGGTATTTCTCCCAAAACTCACATTTGTCCTTTTGAATCCAAGCATCCTCATCCATCACCTTTCAAATCCATTTTTTCCCTTATGTTCCAAAATCCATTCCTTCCTCTTCTAAATCCATTTTTTACCCTTATGTCCCAAAACCAAGTCATTTATCCCTTCCATCTATATTTGGTCATTACATTCCACCACCCATCATTCCTATCTCAAAATCCCTTCATCATATTTATCTATCACATAAAATCCCTAATCGAGATCAACAAAGGCATGAATCTTTAATTTTTTTCCAACATCCTCCCTACATCAACCCACTTATCATATCCCCAAACAATTCCTCTTCATGCACCCATACCATTGCTATTGGAAAATATTTGGATGCCAAATCTCAAATACATAAATAAAAAAAAACCACACAAATAGAAAATGAAGGTAGAAAATGAAAAAGGATAAATAAAGAATTTAAAAATATGCAAATGGAACCTTTTACCTTGTTTATTATCTTTCTCCTTCAATTGAGCTGAAGTAGAGTTGCATCCAATACTTTCTTGATTTCCATTTTTTATGTATGGAATTTTGTTTCTTAAAAAACATTAGCATGATGGTAGGATTGATACTATGGGAACGAATGTGGATTACACAAAAAATGGAGCAGTGTAAGACTATGATAAGAATGGATTAAAAATGCAACAACATAAGGCTATGGAAGAATTAAATGCCCAAATGGGATGAGAGACCTCTCATTTATAGAATTTCCTTAAGGAAAATCAAGGCCCAAGATCTGTTGGTTAATGGATGGTTGAGGTTGATTGAGGATTAGGGTTTGGATTTAGGCTTAGCTTTGTAACATGGGTCACAAGAGGGATAAAAGTGTCGAAGGCTTGTTTCACTTTCAGATGCTTTCACATATGTGAGGTAGTTAGGCAAGATAGAGGTAGGGACACTTGTCACATGATGGCAAGTTTAGATTGTGATCCATGTGAAATGATGTATTGGCTAGGATTAAATGGACAAGAATTGAGGATTGCATGGATTTAAATGTTATGGGAAATAGTAATGGGGATTAATTAGCCTAAATCAATTAATTAAGTAGGTACTAATTAATTGATTTAGTTAGAGGATTTGGAGAAAAAGGTTTAGACTTAATTAAATAGATGTAAATTTACTTAAATTAAAATTGAAGGGTTAAACATTTAGTTACAGATGAGGGACAAGGGTAAAGGATGTATTGGTTAAATAAATAATGATTATTCATTTAATTAATGGCTAGAACAAGGTAAAGTGACGTATTGTTGGTTATGAGAAAATTTAAGTGTTTACAACCATATTCATGGTAACCTCTAAATCAAAAAGGAATAATTTAATAATCCAAAACCTAAGATCATTCAATATCTCCAACATGCAAAGTGATACTTCTTAGAAGAGGAAAAGTAAGATGCAACTCCATACAAATTCTAGCATAGATGGACTAACCATGCCTCTAGAAGGGTCTCGAGATATCAATAGTTGTCCCCAAAGAACTAGTAATTTTCTTAAAGATATAAGGAGACAAAAAATCCTAAGGAAGAGTGTACATTCAAATCCAAGCTAGTGTTGTTGTAGGAATCTCCTTCAAAGAGTTAAAATCCACTCAAACAAAATATGGACCTCCCATATAAAGTCAATCTCTATCATTTCATTTGCAAAAATACTTGTCAAATACTCTTTTTTACAAGAACAAGATTTATTCTCCTTGCACTTTTTAGTTCTTCCTAGCCTAGGACAACAACTCGTCTAGAGAAAGTTGAGGACCCAAAAATCTACAAATTAGACTTGTACCTTGGAATGTAGAGAAATCTTTCTTGAACTCATCCAATTATAGATTAACAATTGGGGATCCCTAACGAGGTGGCATGTTTGTAATGGATCTTTCATTGATCGCATCCATTTTTTCTTACCATATGTCTCAATTACCATATCATTCTTTTATTCACAAACAAACAATTCATATCTAGAACTTATAATAGAATCTATAAACAAATAATAGGGGATAGAACTCCACTTTCTATTATAAACCATAAAGGATGAGAGCACAGAATAAACATCTCAAAAGTAGAGAGCAGCAAAATTTGTTATTACATTTTAAAAAATAAGAATTTGACTTTATAAAATAAGAGGTTACTGTTTCAATACACGAACAAATTCTAGTATCATATTCTATTAAATTAAAAAGTAGCGAATCATTTAGTTCCATCCTTTGCATGCCAAACGGGTCATGTAGTGTGAAAGAAATATATTTGCTTTCCTATACGGTAGTGAAAATATCTTCTAGTTTATTGTGGAATAAAATGGAATTCAGAGATGTAAGAAATGATATAACCAGAACATGTCAAATGAAAACAGGTTTTACTTTATTATGACATGAAATGTCATTTCAGATATTAGAAGAAGCGAATAAAGAAGAATTATGCCCCACCAAAGCGAATATTTAAACTTCAAAATATTTGTGGCCTCATATGTCTAAATCGTTAAAATATCACAACAAATATGCGTGATATTCGGGTCATCTTAACTATTACGCGTTTTTACACTGCAAATTACAGACGCAAGTGACGTTTAGTGTGAACAACAAGGGCTTTTCTTACAAATTTCCATTGGGCAGACTTCTTTAGTGTTGAAACCTGCTTATATCAACTCACTTGCTCTTTCTCTCGGAGACACGGCATTAGTGAAGAAGAAAAATGGAGTGTACTAAGCTGTTGAGTGTTGTGATTTTCATATGTTTTAATATTCCCATGATGGCATCTTTTCCGGACAGACAGTTTAGTGCTGGTTTGACCTGGAGGGTGAATTTGACGCGCAGATCAGAGGGAGAGTTCAGTTTTACTGAGCGATTGCGTGGGGCGGTGGATCGAAGTAAGAGACGAGTGGATATGATAGAGGCGTTTGTGAAGCAGAGGATAGCTGGGCAATTAGACGCTGAAACGCCTATTCACGTGGGAAACGGAGAATTTGTAATGAGCGTTGCAGTGGGAACGCCCTCGGTGAGTTTCGAAGCGATTGTAGACACGGGGAGTGATCTGATTTGGACTCAGTGCTTGCCTTGCCAGAACTGCTTCACTCAATCTACGCCAATCTTCGACCCCTCCAAATCGTCCACCTATTCCACAGTTCCCTGCACTAACTCTCTTTGCGATGCTTTGGATACTTCTAAAACTGGATGCAATCCAGATTGTACCTTTAATTATAGGTATGGCGATGGTTCAAATACCATCGGTGACCTGGCTTACGAGACATTCTCCATTGGCAGCGGCAGCGACAGCATGGTTCCAGGCATTGCATTTGGATGTGGTCATGACAACGGAGGACAAGGATTCTCCAAGGTCGGCGGTTTGGTGGGATTAGGAAGAGGTCCTCTCTCACTCATCTCACAGTTAGGCTCCAAGGTAGACAACAAATTCTCTTACTGTCTCTTGTCCATCAACGACTCTTCTTCACAAACCAGCCCTCTCATTTTCGGTGAGGGTGCTTCCTTGAGCGGAGCCAACACGATTCCACTCATTAAAAACAGTGTCATGCCCACTTTCTGGTATATTCCTGTTACAGGAATCACCCTCAATGGCAAGGCTGTAGATATTCCTGCTGGGACTTTTGATCTACAATCGAACGGTGACGGAGGCATGATCATCGATTCTGGAACCACTTTTACCCATCTAAACCAGGCTGCCTACTCTCCTCTCTTGGACGCAATTAAGTCTGCTATTGATCTTTCTCCTGCAGACGGTTCTTCCGTGGGGCTGGATCTGTGTTATCAGACATCAGATCAGCTCACCTTGCCTTCCTTCGCTTTCAACTTCAAAGGCGGCGTGGATTACGAGCTTCCGGCAGAGAACTTTTTCACTCGGGCATCTGAAAGTCTCTTATGCCTCGCCATGTCAAGTACATCAGAAAATCTTTCCATCTTAGGAAACATACAACAGCAGAACTTCCACATCTTTTACGACAATGCTCAGAACACACTCTCCTTTATGCCCGCTAAATGTGATTCTCTCTAAATAGTCATCACCCTCGTCTGCCTCTGCCATTTCCTCTTCCTGTGTTTCTGTCATTGTCATTTTCTTTCAACTTCGAGTACAATGGGTAGTTCCGTCTCCTATGTATG
>VDFB02118223.1:0-36940 GCA_007258455.2 Sequoia sempervirens | reverse complement strand
GAATTTTCCATTTTTGTATAACACATTCCACATTTCATGGATCTTTCTCTACAAAATTTGATTTGTAGATATCCAAATGGGCCCTACATCTTACGCCCAACTCAGAGGCCCACCTTGCAGTATTTTTCCCAATGGGTTCACCATCTCTTGATACCTCAACCAAGAATGTCTTATTCCCTTCTAATATTATTTCTTTTGCATTCCTTTCTATAGATCTATATAAATCTTGACTCAATCTTTGTCTTTTAACATAAGTAGGCACATCTTCATTGAACAACTACATGTATTTCACATCCACTAAATTCAAACTCCTAAAGTTGTGATGTGTGGATGTGCACCTAGGGCACATCGTGATGCGACCTCATGACTTTCATTAACTTGAACTTCATAATCCTTGGCCACATCACATGTGGCATGAGTAGGTAGATCAGTATTGGTCTCCATAGATTTCACTTCATCACAACTATTTTTTTCGCCAACTACATTTGTTAAATCACAAAATCATTGGCTTCTACAAGCTGATAACACTGTATCTTTAATTTCTTTTTGTGTTTTCTTTGCATTTTCTTTGCACTCTTTTTCTTTCTTGTAAAACAAAAAAAAAATCATATCATGTCTTATATACATAAAGCTCTTTCCTATAAAATTTCATTAAACAGTATTAAACAAATAATATACTACTTAGTGGATTTACAACTTTCCTGTTTGTACTCAAACCAAGATGTGATAATATTCATTATTCTTGGCCACACGTTCTTCATGAAAGTACTCATAATTTGTCACTAGAATTTCAACATTGTGATCACTATCATCTAATTTGTGCCTTAAATTCTTTTTCTTCATTTCCTGATGTCCAAAAAAATAATAATGTATAAATTAGCAACTTGATACAGAGATAATTAACAGTAATAGAAATTGCATAAATACAAGTTTATGAGGTCTCAATTTTAATGAACATTCATTAAAACACATACAAAGTCTAAAGCACTACAAAAAACAACAATCATTAGATGTTGTGGGTATTTCAGCTAATGGATATTAAATAATGGTGCCCTGCAGAAATGCCAGTTGCATAAAAAACTTAGCAATGTATTTGAATCAATCCATCAAATCTTTAGCAATAATGTTTTCATTCATGGTTCAATAAAAAAATCTATATTACCAAATTTTAATTGGACATGAACTTGTAGCATGTCAACCATTTTGTACAACTAAACTAATGCTTTGCTTAGGTGATAACACCATCACTAAGAAATGTCTATGGTATTTGGTGATTCTTACTTCTATTGTTCTGTTACATAATAATTTGTTTATAACATCCAAATACATTCATGAAGGGGTAGATTTCATGAAAAAGAACATATATGTTGGAGCGGACAGTGAGTTATAAGAAAGGAACGCCATGATTTGAGGACTAAGTAGTCAAACAACAATGAACTTCAAGATATATGCAAAATAGTGAAGAACATTTGATCAAAGAAAAAAAAAAGCAATGACCTTACAATATATAAAGATACATACGAGACAATGATTTCTAGTGCATAAAGTTAGAAGCACAAATGTTGATAACAGTTATATCACTATTAAAAAGAATGTGAAGACAACAAAGGATGTGAGCAACATGTAATGCCAAAATAGTGGGGATATAATGAGGAAATGCTTCCATTGCAATGGGGAATCACTATATTGATTCCTTGAGCATTGACAAAAAATAGTGATCAATCATCAATGATTGTATATTGCTGCTATAAATAGTGAAGGAATAGAGAAAAAAAGACCATATCAATGAGGAAACAAGTGCCATAGTGGGTGAAAGATCCAAGAAATGAAGACAACAATGAGAAATACTTTCATGGTAGTGAGCAGTCAATTCTAAAGTAGTTCACAAGGCAATGGTATACAATAATATTACAAAATAGGGCTAAAGATAATGCCATATGTAGGGAAGACAATGCTATTTTAGTAAAAAAATGTAAAAGAAAACATAGAAACAATGTTTAACAATGCTTCAATGATGACTTTTATAATTAAGGATGCTAGAACAATGACAGTGATAAAGAACATATATAAAAGTAGTAAATAGTCCAGAGGAGCTATCAAGAAAAGATCATTGTAAAAGTAAAGCAATGATGGTATACATATTCATATTGCATTCATATTGCATAACATTTATATATGAACATATTCATATTTGTATCTCATAATTGTGACTCCTATTTTATAGAGTAAAATATATTCATATTGTCTCTGTGATAGCAACTCTTGTTCAACATTGAAGCTTGAAACATGTAATATTCAGCCGTTCGTCCTTTAAAACATAAAATAGTCTTAAAACAAATATAAAAGTCTATATAAAAAGGTCATGCAAATGGGGCTCACTAATCATCCGTGATTTCAGCAAGATCGTAATCCTAATCACCGTGTTTTCATCTACTTGATTTCTTCTCATCCTCATTTGTGATAGCTGCAATATATTGTATCTCCCAATTTCTTCATTGGTAAATCAAAATCTCTCTCAAATAGTCCTCATTGTCTCTCATCCACTTTCAAATGTTCTTGTAAATTAACATATGTCGCATTAGGTAGCATTGCATCAATAACTTCTATGACTCTGTCTTTGAATGAGACTCTAAATGATATTTCCACTAAACCTGGCTTCTTACACTTCTCACACTAGAAATGATTACATTTTAAGATAAATAATTTAATTTCATCTCAAGTGATAAAATTGTTGTATCAGTATGCCATCCATACTCTATCAAATTGTACTTCATGTGCTTGGTTGACCCACTTACATTTTAATAGGGACTATTTTCTACCAAAATCCACCTTTACCACTCTCATTTCTGAATCCACCATAAATTTCTTCTCAATTCTTAAGAAATTAAATAATTCAGTAAATACAACTTAATTTTTCTTTCTCTTTTCTTTTCTTCCACTCTTTTAGAAATGACTACTCATAGGCTCCACATTCCACTAAAATGCATAGCCCATAAATGTGGAGGTTGTGAAAGCTCACTTTCCTCTGTTGTTATATCTTGACCTTCTTCTTTTGCATCACTAATTGCATTAGCAATCCATTCTTCAAGTTTTGGAAAAGAATCACCTCCAATCAAATCGTGATGTCTATGCCTTTGAGGTCGATGTTGCATCCAAGTTTGATTCTCTTCTTCATATTTTTTACATAGAGTAAAGATGTATAAATAGTAAGATTAATAATATAAATGTGTAAATGCAATTGAGTAAATAAATTATTGTGTAATTTTTTTTACCCATGCCAC
Source organism: Sequoia sempervirens (assembly GCA_007258455.2). Taxonomy (NCBI): domain Eukaryota; kingdom Viridiplantae; phylum Streptophyta; class Pinopsida; order Cupressales; family Cupressaceae; genus Sequoia; species Sequoia sempervirens. Next base: position 33,659 of record VDFB02118223.1, on the reverse strand, counting down.
GTATCAAACAAAGATGTGTTTTGAAGAATAAAGGCATACATTGCACTTCTTTCTTGATATTATAGCTTGAAGTGACTTCCATTTCCTTCTAATACTTCACCTACAACTCTCTCATCTTCGTCATCATCTCATAAATGTCGATTGGCATTTTTAAAATAATTCATATATTATGTGTAAAATCCCATGGCCTCTTGCATTGAATATCCCTCAGACATGTTGCCTTTTGGTTTTTCCCTAGTATAGACAATTTTTTTCAAAACCTTCATATATCGTTCTATATGATACATCCATCTCATTCTTACTGGGCCACAATGCTCTAGTTCATATTCTAGATGTATCAAAAGATGCATAGAAATGTTAATATTGCTGGTGGAAATTCTCATTCCAATAGACAAAGGACTTCAACAACCTCCTCCCTCAAACTATCAAAGTTCGAAAGATCTAATACATGCAAACTCATTCTCTTTAATATTAGGCCCAACCTTATAATTTCCAATTGTCCCCTTTTCCAAACTTGATATATTTACCACAATAGGTAAAATATTCTAGATTATGACATGATAGTCATGGGTCTTGAGGCCTCTTAAGCTATTAATGTCAATTTGGCTTCTGATGCTGCTACTTACATATCTAGTGGGAAAGCGAGTTTGCGACATCAACTATAAGAAATTTGCACGTTATTCCTTTGTCTAGACATAAGGAGCACTAGGTTTTCTATATTTTTCATTATCATATTTTTCAACCCAAAGATTTCAATGATCTTTTTCTCGAAAGTCTTCACGTGATGAAATAGTATCAAGATCACCAAAAAGAGTTTCTATAATAGCATAAGCTATATTTTTCTTAGTATGCATAAAGTCAACAGTATGCCTAATGGCTATATCCTTAAAGTATGACAACTTATACAATATGTACAACCATTTTACACTGCTTTCATTACATGGATCATAGCTATTGCCAACAATCCCATCATTTTCAATAAATGACATTCTTTTTTGTCCATTCTCAACAATGTAATCACCTATTATTAGAAATGGTGCTTCACGATTCTCTTCTTGACCATTGAAACATTTTTTTTGTTGACGATATGGATGATCCATTTTAAGGTAAGCACAATGTCCACAATAAATACACTTATGCAAATTTCTTGAGTGCCTCACAAAATCATTAAAGTTGCAAGTAGGACATCTATGGTATCCATGAACAAAGAGACTAGACAATGTGCCATATGCAGGAAGATCATGAATCATAAATAATAAGGAAGCTCTTAAAGTGAATTTGATTGAATGACCATCCCTTAAAGATTGAATTGCTTCAATTCCTTTCCACAATTCCATTAGCTCATCATATAATGGCTCTAGATAAGCATCTATTGTATTTGAAGTCACACTTTTCTTTCTTGGTATAATCAATGATAACATTAAGAAAAATGGTTTAGTTGCTAACCATGGAGGCAAGTTATAATTTATTAGAAACATTGGCCAAGTTGACCATTTAGTACTTTGATCTAAGAATGGGTTCACCCCATCTAGAGCCAAACCAAACCTTATATTATGAGGATCTTGAGAAAAATCAGGCCATCTGTTATCAAATTCCATCCATGTCTTAAAATCAGGCACATATCGTTGTTTTCCATCAGTGCTCTTATTTTTGGCATGCCACTACATAAGTTCAGCAATGTCTCTGTACCTATACATTCAGAGTAATCATGGGATTATCGAAAAGTGGCGAAGAACCTTTCTAGGAACCACAACTGATTTCAACCCTTGTCTATACCTCACTTCACGACATTTTAGACATTCACTCTCATTTTTAATATTCTTGCAAAATAATACACACCATTCACACATGTGTGGATGTTTTCATACCCCAAGCCGAGCTTACTAATTTGATTTTTACATTGAATTCATTTTTTTGGCAATGTGAGCACGGGTAACAATGAACTTTAATAATGCTAATAACTGATCTACACTCTCATTTGTCCAGCCATGCACCACTTGCAAGTTAAGAATTTGAAGGATTGTTTCCAAATGACTTAACTTGCAATTAGCATACATAGGCTTTAAAGCATCCTCCATTGACTTGGCCCAATCATCGTTTAGACCCTCATTCAATATTCTATCAACTTCAAACCCTTCGTCAAACATTTATGTTTGTTCATCTATGTTTGGTGCCACTTCATCTATGTATGTTTCCTCTTCATCTCTCACAGTCTGCAATTCTATCATATCTTCATAATAATTGTAAGCCCAAGGGCTTACACCACTATGCCCATAGCTTATCATATGTCGATAAATCATATTTCTTCTTTTCACCTTTCCACCAAGACAATTTTTACATGGACATGGATATTTGTCAATGTCCCTCTCATCAGCTATTCTCTCATCATATGCATGATATTGATCAGTAGTCAACCTTTGACACTGATCCATCTATAATATTGTGCATTCCAGTATTAATTTAGTTTTTGATTTAAAGAAAAAACATAAATCTAAAAATAGAGATGCCAAAACATTGTTGAAAGTAGTCAATTTTAGTAGAGACCATAACAGAAAGAAGAGGATATAATGAGTCATTGTTCTGAGATCTATCTTACATTCATTTGAAGTTTACCTACTAAGAATGGAATATGCCTATTTTTCCTATCAGCTTACTTTCAGCAATGAGGGTTTCGAATTACCTCTGAATTCACTGCAGAGGGCTTCGCTGACTTCAAATTTGTTGCAGCAAACTCCGAATTCCTTGCCCGCCTTTTCAAAAGTCTCCAAGTCCTATCCAAACAAGCTTTATCGCCCATGCAAGTGCTTCAATACCTGTCCACAAGAATAACAAACATCAACAACAATCCAATTTCATTCCCATGCCAACAATTATACATTTTACAAGTTGTCTAACTTATAAATATAGACAAGTTATGTAAACCACTAGATAAATAGCATTTAAAAGAAATACTAAAATAGTTATTAAGGTTAGACTTCAAAACCCCAATTAAGGTTGTCTAATATTAGACTTCATTCATTATTTAAGTTGTCTAAGATTCATTGTCAAGTATTACTTGATCTAAAGTCTCAGCTTGGATAGTGAAAGTTTGGTCATGAATGGTTTGATGCTAAGACAACCACCCTGAGTTTTCAAATGTTAAAGAAAAATGGAATAGATCTATAAGTATTTGTAGTCTCATTGAAAGTATTTCATGAATGGGAATGCATCACAGTGATTGAGAGGGGAAAATGTGTTAGAAATAGTCATGCAGAGCAGTGATAGATAGAATGAGAGCTTGGGAAGCCAAGAACAATCAATGCTAGAAAAAAGATTACAAAGTCATATAAAGGAAATAGCAGCAAAAAAGGAGGTCCCAAGTCATTGTAAGGAAGTGAAAAGAAGCCAACGTTTAGTATTTTGAAGACCCTTTCCAAAGGACATAATGCAGTGTTAAGTTGAAAGAGTAATCAAATGAAACTGTGAAAATTCTTGAAGACAAATTGAAGAGGATAGCAATGTTATAAGACATGATGAAAACACAGTGCTATATGATGAAAAATATAGAGATGTAAGCAAGACTACAAGACACTGTCATTACAACATTATGACAACAACATCCAGTGTTAAAACTATGATACAATGAGCATTAATAGTACATACCTAAAGACAATGGGAACGTATGAAAGCAATAGTCCAGAACATTAAGGTTATAGCAGTCAAGATACATATCTACGAGGGATGTTTTGACAGTCACAAAGATGGTAAGAATCAATGGGATGACAATGATATGTATCAATATTAAGCAAATAAAGAGCACACATGAATATAATGGTGTAGTGGCAGTCAATCAAAGAGCCAAATGATAGAGAATGATGGTTTTTTGTTCACTATTGACAATTGATTCTAAGTTTTCTTTAAGAGGCTTGGGGTTGTAAGATCAAAGGGGTCTCTTGTAGTCAATAGAGAAAGAAAGACAATCCTTGAAGAGATTGTAACAAAGATGTGATAATCACAAAGCACAAGGTTCAAAGCAATGAGATCATAATGTAAAAACAAAAGAGAAAAAATATGTTTTTATCAAACAATGATTTTAAGGATTGACTATGAAGAACAATCATCATAAGAGAGCAGTGAATACAAACAATGACAGTGCCAATGAGTTATCAATACCATGAATAAAGAGTTCCAATTTTCAATGCATGATAACAGTAGTCCAAGGCATGCAAGGGATAGGAATGAAAGACAATATATAGAGGGAAAATAGTTGCAAATGATCACTATTATATCAAAGCATATGAGTGTCAGAGGATCATAACAAAATGAAGGAGATAATAGCAGTTGTTATGAATGCCATGTGACCTAATATCATGCACAAAGAAGATGTAAAAGACCATGGAATAGAGTGAAAAAGGGTCAAAGTCAATGAGATTCATTGAATGCCAAAGAGCATTATCATTATATTAGTGAAAGCACACGATTGTAATAGTAATGAAGCAATGGAAAGCAAGAACAGTGATATGCAACATCAGGATCACTGTCATAAAGGATGAAGATCAACTTAACATATAATATTAACACAATGGAGGGTCCAAAAATAGTGGTATTTATGTCACAAAGGGATAATGGTTGTTGAAGCCTAATAATAATGATTTTCAATGAACAACACCAAGCTTGATAATAGTGATATGAAAGAGTTGGAAACACTATTATAGTTAATTGTTATAATAATGCTGATCTAAGTGATTACATGATAAGGTGATTATGAGTACAAAAATGTCGTGAAAGTGATAAGATATGCCAAAACAATGATTTCCAAAGCACCATGGGCATCAAATGGAGCAACAGTCCATAAGATCAAAGGAATGTTAAAGTTTTTGCAGTCATGGGACTGTTGTAGCAGCACTATCACAATAATATGAAATGATAAAATAGTGATCTTAATGCATATAATAATGATTTTCACACAAACAACTCATCCTATGGATCATGATTTCTTTCTTAATGCAGACCTGAAAGTATTTGTCAAATAATACAAAGGACATGGACCTTTAAAATGAGCAGAGTTCATGGTAAAGTACAAAGATATATTCACTGTCAAAATTAAGTGGTGTATTCAAGTGGGAAGTGACAATCATGGCAGATAAATAAAGGTCACAGCCATAGAAGCAGATAAAGATTATAACAGTGAGAAGGCCTTCTTCAAGATCGGTGGAAAAGGGCACTGATAAAAGTGAATGCATCTCAAACGAATAATGGGAAGCATGAGGTTTTAGGATTCAATATTTCCACTTACCTATAGATTGTAACCTCGTTTAATGTCCTGCCCTTTCTTGAATGATATTGGTGTTGCAACTCATAAAACGCTACTCAACAAGCTCTGGCATTACAAAAATGGAAACTACCACTCTTTGCATTCAATGGTTGTTTCCTTCATCAGACTTGCAATGTACTCTCAAACCGAAGCTTTTGCTTGATATTTGCTGTTATGGGGTTTTTTCCTCTTGAAAGTGTGAATTTTATACTTCTAAAACCCCAAATACAAAACTCTCTTGGCTGCTATGCATCATGCCCTCATGACAATGCCTTGGTGGATGGATACCTTTGTTGTTCTTCATGACAAAGAAACCACTCTATGATCCTTTAACAGTGACGTCTTTGTCATTGCATCAATGCCAATGATCCTTTAATATTGATGGAGTCTTTCTTAAGCCAATTTTTTGCTCTGTAAACCAAGGGAAAACCTTAAAACACATATAACTGCTAAAAGGGAGTCTTTCTTAAGCCATTTTTTTGCGGCTGCCATGTAACTGCTGAAACTATGTTAGTTGTTGTTGGCTCATTTCTTTGTGCTTTTTCTACATTTTACTACTACATACACTTTGTAATTCGCATATTTTCAATACAAAAAAAAGTGGGCGTTGAAACACCAAATTGTTGATTAAACTTCCAAAATTCCCTCCAATGTGCAATCACAATGTTTTATGCCAAAAATCAACTGCCTAAAATTCCCTCCAAATGCATACATGACCCGACCAAGGCACCAAAAATATGTATTGCTAAAATGCACCAAAAAAAACTATTTCATGGAAGGCATGCGAAAATTAATCTTCATTTTTAGGGGAAAAAAAATCATCTATCTACATTGTCATTTTAATATAGGTTGTGAAAATTAAGATAAGCATGATGTGCTCCTAAAATTACTAGGGTTCAAACTTGTATAAAAAGATAACATCTATAAAAATGATCAACACACAATTGGTTTCATAGAATTATAAAATAATTAACAATATGAAACCTGAAAGAGAAAATTTTCGCATACCAAAAGCAATCATTGTTATTTTTATTTTTCTTTATTAAGATGGTCGAGTATATCGGCAAGCAAAGATAAAGTGAATCAATCTTCATTTTAGAAAAAATGTTCTTTTTGAAGGAAAAAATCTTCGCTTTTCAAGAGATTCCTACCTCATTACATTTCTACAATCCATGTAAATTGAGTCTAATTGTTTAGAAATAACTACTTGACCTTTGTTTTAAGGCAATTCTTCTAGAAATAATTACTTTTACGGTGACATTACATTTCTACAATCCATGTAAATTGAATCTAATTGCTTCTAGGAAATAACTTGACCTTTGAAATGAAATCAGCCCAAAGATAGCCCCTCAAAAATGCAATTGGATTGTTTAAATCATATTTTATTAGTGAAATTAACTACAATTACTCTTGATACATTTGACATGGTAACACAATAGTGGAAACCCAACCTGCCTTAAATCATAGTTAAAAACATTAATGATTCATTAACATAATGAGCAATAAAAGTTGCTAAAGAATGTAAATGTTAATTTTTTTTATAAAATATGTGAAGGCCTTAAGACTGCATTGAGAGGCAATTTCTTCCACGCAATAGGTATTTTTGGTGCACCAAGCAACCTAGGTGGCCAAATGGCCCGCTTAGGTAGGGGTCCCATGACGGGGGCTTAAACTCTATGGATTATGATCAAATTCAAAAGAAAAAAGAATAGAGGAGTAATAGTCATTTTTATGTTTGACCAATTATTTAGTTGTGATTTTACCCAATGACCAAATTAGTCATTTATACTTGTGAATTGCAAAAAATTAGTAGAATTTAGTCATTTTTAGTCACGTGACTAAAATTTTGTCACATAGTCATTTATTTGCCAAATTCTACTAGTGAATTTTTAATTATTTGATTAAATTGACCTATTTTCTTCTATTAATTAAATAATTTTAATTACTTGATTATTTCAGCATTTTCCCCTTAATCCACCTTTAATTAAATATTTTTTTACAAAATTCTTTTAGAAGCAGTGAAACATGGACTCAGGGGGAGTTTATTTGGGAAACAAGTTTCCAGATTGTGCAGAGTACCAGAAATGCAAAGGGGGGGAGTGTTGACCTTTGCCATTGATGTCAAAGGGGGAGAAAGTGAAATCAAAATGCTATATCCTCTAAGGGGAGAAATGAAACTAAAGGGAGAGAAGATGGACTAGGTCCACACTTGTCTTCATGTGTGATCGGTTGGTTAAATGGGTGGCCCAACATTTTTTTGTTTTCCATCAATGACAAATGGGAAGATGTTGAACAAAGGTTGGAATTGATGTTAAAGGATTGATGTATTAAGAATATTGATGCCAAAGGAGTTCGTTGTGTAAGACTAAGTATGCAATAGTACTTGAATTAACATTATATTCCCCTATCATATCTTGTTGAGTTGCAAAATATTTGCAAAAATATATCTTATCGGAAGTATGTTGTATGTCAGAAGATTAGTGTGGTTGCATACCTATATGTGGGTAATTCTACTGTCATATCACTAAATCAAAAAACATACATTATTAGATATTGAGGAGTGTTTGTGTGACTAATGTATGCTTGCTCATATAAACATAATATAAAGTGATATGTTCAATTAAGTTAAAAATAAAGAAAGGAACTCCCAATCATGGTACTGCTATCTTTACCTTTGTTAAGAGGCTTTGGTTTGTGAAGTGTTAGCTCAGGAAGTGGAATAGGAAGTGTTTTGGGAATATTTTTTTTCAAAGTCAGCTGCCCAACATCGATTAGATACCATCACTAGATGTAATAGAGATCGAGGGATTACCAAGGAATCTCTTATTGAGGAAGCAAAATCTAGAAAGGAGTTTGTGGAATGGGAATTGGGGGAAGAGATATTTTGGAAACAAAAGTCTAGGATTGACTGGTGATAGGAGGGAGACAGGAACAAAATTTTTTCTTCACCTCTGTTAAAGCCAAAAGACATAGTAATTTTATTTCCTCTCTTCTTTCTTCTCATGGTCAACATTTATCCTTGCTTAAGGATATCTCATAGGAAGCTATACAATTTTACTCTTCTTTGTTCAGAGAGGACTCTCCTCTAACAAAGGTGGAAGAAAATATCATTTTGGATTGCATTCCCTCAGTTGTTCCTCATGAGGCAAATGGAATGCTTCTTAGGTCCATCTTGTTGGAGGAGGTGGAAGAGATAGTTTTTAAGATGAAAAAAAGAAAGGCCCTTGGTTTGGATGGCTTCTCAATAGAATTTTTTCAAGAGTCCTGAGAGATTATCAAATATGATTTGTTGGATGTGGTTTAGGAATCACAAAGTAGCAAACAAACATTGAGGGAAATGAATTTTCCTTGCTCTTATTCCTAAAAGGGAAGGGGCTAATTCTCTTGATTAGTTCAAATCAATCGCCCTATGTAATATGGTTTATAATATCATCTCTAAGTTGATGGAAGAGAGGCTTAATCCTTGGCTCCTTAAGATTGTTTTAGAAGAACAAGGAGGCTTTATTTTAGGTAGAAAAATCTTGGATGGGTTGGTGATTGTAGTTGAAGCTATTCACTCTATGGAGATTTCTAAGAAGAAGGCCATGTTTATCGAGTTGTATATGGCCAAAGCCTATGACTAGGTTAAATGGAATTTCCTTTGCAAGGTGCTCACCACTTTTGGTTCTGGGGAAGGTTGGGTTAATTGGGTGATGAGTTGCATTTCGCCTTCTTCCTATTCAGTGTTGATTAATGGGGAACACTCTTCTTTGTTTGGGGCTTCTCGGGGCCTTCGTTAGGGTGACCCCTTGTCTCTTTATCTTTTTATTATTATGGTTGAAGGCTTGGGGTGAATATTGGAATCCCATGTGGGGAAAGGTTTAATACAAGGTTGGAGTTGGGGTGATGGGTTGCCTCCTCAATCCCACTTACATTTTGTGGATAATACGACTTTGTTGGGTGTTGCTAGTACCTAAGAAGAGACTAGCATCAGGCATGCACTGGATATCTACTTGGTTGCTTCTAGTCAAAAAATTAATGAAGGTAAGTCATCTATTTTCTTCTTTAATACCCCTCCTCTTATTCATTCTAGATTTTCTCATATTTTGTGCTTTCAAATTGGTGCTCTCCCTTTTGTATAGTTGGGAATTCCTCTCTTTGTTGGTCCTTTTCCATGTGAGACTTGGAAGGTTGTGCTAGATAAATTCTGAGAGTGGGTTATTCATTGGACCTATCGTTGGCTATCTTTTGTTGGGAGAGTTTTTCTACTAAAATTTGTGGCTCATGCTCTTCCTCTTTAGAGATGCATGGTGCAGATTTCTCCAACTAGTTTCATTAAGGAATTGGATTCCTTATCTAGACAATTCTTATGCGATGGTAACCTATCCTCATCAAAGTGGAGTTTGATTAATTGGGAGGATGTTTACAGACCAAAACAGTTTGGGGATTTGGGCTTGTGGCAAGCTACTCTTACTGGTCAGGCCTTGACAACTAAGATTTATTGGAGATGGTGCTCTAATCAAGATCAAGCTTGAGCTAGGATTCTTTCCTCAAAATATTTGAGGGGGATGGACAGGAAAGATGTTCCTAGAGTCTCTTTGGAAGGTAAAGGTTCTATGATCTGGAACACTCTCCAAAGGGGCTCTAGCTTAATCAAGCAAGGCTTATTTTGGATTTTTAGCAAAGGATCTGAAGCTCTCTTTTGGTTTAAATCTTGGGATGGTCATCCCCTGGTATTATCCTTGCACCCACATTTGCATAATCTTTGTCTTTCCTTTCTTGAGGCTGGATGGTCTCTGGTGGAAGACTTCAAGGTTCTAAAGAGTTTGGGACAGGTTGAGGTGTTCAAGTGGAAGGATATTCAGGATTGGTCTCCAGTGATCTCAGAGGAGGATCGTGTTGAGCTATCTCATATTATGGTTGGTAGAGCATGCAGTTCCTTGTAGAGAGATGACATTTTGGCTTGGAGCCCGTATCCTAGGGGGTTTATTCAATGGCTATTAGGTATCATGAGTTGGATAGGTAGAATAATGATGGGGAAGTTGTTCCCTAGTGGAAGTATGTGTGGAATAAGTTTGCATGGCCCAGATGCAACTTTTTCCTTGGGGTGATTTCTTGTAACAAGTGTCTCACTTGGGATAATCTTCAAAAGTGTGGTTTTTAGGGACCTTCTATCTACTTTCTATGTGAGAATAGTAAGAAATATTCTTCACATTTGTTATTTCAATGTGGTTATTCCAGACATATTTGGCACTTTTGGTGGGAGGTTTGGAGGAAGACCTGTGTGCATGCTTCATCACTGGTTGAGTTTTGGAGGACATTAGGAAGATCTCCTACCAAGTTATTTTAGCTTCAAGTGGCATGGAGTCTGGGACCTTCTTGCATTGTTTGGTAGATTTTCTTGGAGAGGAACTAGAGGATCTTTAAGGGAGAAGGTTTGGTGACTCATTTGGTCTAGCAACGGGTTCTTAGCATGATCCAGGAAACTATTCAAGTTAGGTGCGAGGTGGATATCCCTCAGGACCTTGGAAAGGTAATGGTGATGTAGGGGTTGGGATTAGTTGGCGGAGGCTCAAGGAAGGATGGTTCTAGTGGCAAGCGACCTACCAGTGGGAAGATTAAGTGGGAGGTAGATTGTTGTTTCCTTCTGTGAGTTTCTTGAAGATAAATAATGGTGGCTCTTCTAGAGGTAATCTTGGCTATTCTAGAGTTGGCAGTGTTAGTAGGAAAATTTGGGATTTGCCCATTTCTTCTTTTTCAGTTTTTAGGGACACCAAAGCAATAATATTATGGAGGCCTTAGCTATCCTTATTGTTCTAGAAAATGGACGTGCTTTGATATGGCACAAGATCATCTGTGAATCCAATTCATTGATTTTTGTGTCCATGTTGAATAAGAGTTCCTTGGAAGGTGCGAATTGGCAGTTGGATTCCATGATCCAACAGATTCTCCATATTAGTTTTTCTTTGGATTTAGTCTACTTTGTTCATGTCCCTAGGGAGTGGAATAAGGTTGCTAATTGTTTGGAAAAATTGGCTTTTGAGCATAGGGGTAATTGGCATGTTGATAGCTGGGAGCAACTTCCCTCGACTGAATGTTCTCAAAGGTTGAAGCTATTGCTTTAGGAGGATATCAGTGGCTCTTGATTAGTTTTTGATGGGATTGCAGACTTAGGTTTGCTATGAGCTTGGTTATGCTTTGTTGGGTGTTCTTGGTGGACCTTTTTTTTTGGGTCCTTCTTCCTTGTATGTTTGGTCTCTTCTAATTGAATGAATAAATTTTTACCCCTTTTTATTAAAAAATGGGAAATAAGTGAAAGGGATGACAATCTGGATAAGTCCAATACGTTGACATAAATAAAGGAAAATCCTGACAAGGGAAAATGCATGTTGAGAAGTGAAAGTTTGATGGACCAACATAAGCAAAGGGAAAATTGGATTTGGAAGTAAAGGAATTTCAACAAAGGAGTCTCCAAAATTTTTAAAGTGTGATAGATTTTAAACACTTAGATAAATCAATAGAAAACACCATGAAGTTAGAGCATACTTAGATTTTGGCAATTGCTAGCATGTGACAAATGTAGGGGACAAAAAAGGGGGAACAAAATTTTAGAAAAATTGACCAAGGAAGAACCACTTGGGATTTATTATATTATTTATAAATGGAGGGTCAAGAAAGGTCAAGACACACAAGGGAGTAGGATTCAAGCACAAATGTACATAGTAAAAATAGGGAATTCAAATTGGCTCTAGTTGGGTAAGTGTGTTGTAGAATTATAAGGCAACTAGGAGAAGGTATTTTTCTTTTCCATTACCTATATGAGGAAATACCACTCAAACACCAAGAAAAAGTGAATTCTTATATCTTGCAAGTTATAAATGGAAATTATTAATAGAATATTATTTATTTACAAAATATTGATTATCTTATTTACATGTTCTTTGTGGGAAGATTGGGGCAGAAATACCCCAAATCTACAAAAGCTAGCCCTTTGAATTTTGTCTCAACCATGTAGTGCTTCTAGCTATGAGTGTAACTGGAGTTCATTTGATACCATTCACATGAAGAAGCACAATAATTTGACTCAACAACACCTCAATGATCTTATTTTTGTGGAATTTACAACCTTTGATTTCACACAAGAAAGGTGGAGGACCAATAAGAGGAACTTATTGATTTGGATGAGATTGATACTTATAGTGATTGGACCATGCAGGATGATGGGCCCTCCTTGTTTATAGAGGATGAGATTGTTGATTTCGAGAGGAAAGCGATGGAGGATGTGGTTGCAGTAGAAGTAGGGGAGATTGGATTAGTTGACATTGATAAGGTAGAGGATGAGTCCTTGCCATCTAGCAACAAGGTGAAGTCATATGCAAATTCTTCTAGGCCAAGCTAAGACCACAATCAAGTGTGAGGACCATAACCTCTACCTCCCAATTTTTCACTAGGTTATGAAAGAGGAAATTGTAAGAACTTATAAATTTTTACTTGCCTAGATATGAAATTTATGATGATGATTTTCAAAGACAATCATCATAAATTTATAATAGTTATCAATTAGCAGCTAGCTATTGTACCCACTATCTGACTTCGTAAGATGATGCGATTTTGTACTCTAGATGTATTCAAGTATTAAATTTAATAGAAAACACATCCTCATAGTTTTTTAGACTTCATTTGATACATTTTGTAATTGAATTTTGCAACAACAAAAAAAAGTGTTTTTTAAGAAATTTTAGTATTTTTTAAATTATAGAGATTTTGCCAAGTCGAAAATATTGGGCTTGCCAAGTACTCTTCGAGTCCAAGTTTGTGAACTATGGTCATAACATATTATAAGTGTCTACTTGAGACCCAAGGAAAATGGGCATGGTGTTCAATAGGAGGTTGGAAGCAAATTTCTCGTGTGGAAATCCTACTATTATATGCAAATAATTATCTCACCAAACTGTTCCAACAATATATGAAAAAAAAAAGTGTTTGGCTAGTAATGAATTCTATGTTTAACTATGGGTCTGAACCACTTCAAAGTGGTGATAAAGATGACCTGCAACCAACACCCATAAGATTAAATCCTAACTAGCTCAGTTGTGAGTGACCTTCATCTAAACAATGTCCGAAGATCATCTAGTAGGAAACTTCAAAATGAGGAAAAATAAATATAAATACAAGGGAACAATGAAGCTAAAGCTTTGAAATCTTGAATTATCTTAAGGCTGACCTTTTGAGATCAAAATGGAAATACTTCAAATTAAATATAGACATGGGAATAAAGCAACTAGAGAATATATAATGAGGGATAATATTAAATTCCCTACTAAAAATTAAGAGATTGTGTCAGAAGGAGGGGAGAACATCATGCCAAGATCAACCATCAGTCTTGCTTGACACATGACTTAGCACAACTGCATGCCATACATGACCATAAGGGACTACTTTGGGTTCAAGCCCAAATTATCCATTTTTTCATTTCTCGTACAAATTTCATTAAATCAAAGAATCCATCTAAGAAGGAATATAACATGTGCCCTCCCTTTCTAGAATGGAATCATTCAAGGGTATTAGTATGGTCTTTTATACTTACTATGTTAAAGCTCAAAAATTAACACAAACACAATGTATGAAGTCTCCAAGAAACTTCTAATGATGGGGGATATCCCATTCTTTCACCTATTTTGAAAATGAGTGTGCCTTCAAGCATTTTTTCAAATGCATTTAAGATTCATCCTATAGGGCACGCGCACTGGTTGTGCATCTCATGTTGGTCAAATTCTATGTATACAAAACTTTGGAGGCACCACTTTGGGATCTTTGTATTCTATGGGAAATATACTCTTGTGCTAAAAGAAGATTCTACACATTGCTTCTTTAAGAATGGGGTTCCTATGGGATTTGCTCCAAGAAAAAAATGACAGCCCCCACATACTGTTACCTCTTTTTAACCACACAACTTACATGCAAATGTCAATAATTTTTGTATTCCCAACTGAAATTTACTAAATACGGTAAGATGGAATTATTTTCCTACCTTTGAGACTCAGTGAACACCTCACTACAAAGGTGGAGATGCTTAGGGTAGTGATGTCTAGGAATTCAGGATTTTGAGACTCTAACTTGTAACGTCCCCTTTTTAGCCCTATGCTTTTTAGTGGTCGATAGCCCATTTCCAGAATCTCGTGGGCTACTTGGAGGCATTTCTACGATTTCCTAAATTCTTGGAGGTTTCTTGTTAGCTTTTTAGGAGTTCTTTGTGGGAGTTTTCCAATATGATTTCTAGGTATTTCTGGGATTTTTAGAGAGCTTTGGTGGATAGTTACATGCATTTTTAGTATTGCCTATTTCTGGACTTACTATTTTTAGTAAGTTATGATGACTACCTGGAATGTGCTCAAATGGTGTTTGGAGTCACTTACTATTTTTAGTAGTATGCTATTTTTAGTAAATGTTATTTCTAGCAGTGAGGTTTGACAACAGTTCAACACGGTTACTATTTCTGGCAATGTGGTAGTGCAATGTTTGGCATCTTGATATTTTGAGCAGTGGCTTCTCTAACATTCTTGGAGTTTGAAAATGGAAGGTTTGCAACTTAAGCTAATGTTTTATTTTTGAGTTTCCTTTTGACCCCCACACTTAGGTTGATCAACTTAACATTGTTTTAAAAAGGGGAATGAGGAGTTGGACACCTAATTAAGGACTTAAGCATTTTAAGTTAAATTTATGCATATTGAGGATGGATGCCAAAGTATGAGGGATTAAGTTATTTTTATTAAATATAATATTGCTCCAAAAGGTGGCGTCCCTTTTGGAGGGAATTGCATTTCAAACTTCTAGGTCTTTGAGGCTATATATACACCCTCCTTCCTCTCATTTGGTTATGTTAATTTGATATAATAAAGTGTTGTCGAAATGGCGTTCGAAATCTTGGGGCTTTGAGGACGAAATCCCTACAATCTATCTTTAGTTTCGAGGTTAAGAGATACCTCCTAGTTGAATAGTGTTGTAGCTTCATCTCATGGGTTGTAGTAGAGCTTATATTGGTGATGGCTTTCTTGTTTTCTTCAGTTTTGAGTTACTTTGATGTCTTCTAGTTTGGCTTTGGTGTGTTTACTCTTCTTGCAATGTTTGAGAACCTTTTTTGGAGTGATATATTAGACTTTCATGTTGTTGGTTATTGCCTAGCTGACCCACGTTATTGCTCACATTGGATAGAGGAGTTGTTAACATTTTGTGGGTACTGATCGTATTGTTCTTCATGCTTGGGCGCCCCTTTCCTTGAGGTTTCATAATTTTTGGTGGAGTTGGATTTTTTAGCTGTTGGTTGCCCTCCTTAGGGTCGTACAACTTGGTTGTTGGTGCATTGGGTTGTATGTTGGAGTTTTCAGTGCTTCTTGGTGACAACTAGCTTCTTAGACTTGGATGCCTAGCTCTTGGGGATCATATGCAAGTGGTTTGAGGTGATTTAGATGAGTATTGGAGGAGTTATGAGTGTTTGAAGGTGGTTGATTGGTGTTTGTGTTTGTCCATTTATATTAGATTGTTGTTACAGTTATATCAGACCTAATATAACCTCATACTTTCAAGATTTATGTTGCCTAGTCACTCTCATGTTGTAGGGATAGCTTATTGTTTCATTGGACAATCTTTTTGATATGTTTTTCTCATGTTTTACAAGTACTGGACATCATATTGTAACACTAATTTGGTAGTACCAAACAACTCTTTTCTTTCATGTTATTTGGTTACTTACCCCACTGCATAAGTGGTTGCTTCCATTGAAAAGTGGTTGAACCTTTTCTTATTGTACTTCACTCCTACTAAATAAGTGGTTGAGTTTTCTTTATTTCATTTCTTGTAGCCCGTTGAAAGTGGAAGTGGTTGGCTTTGCCGCCAAGTGCTTTACTTTCTCTATTGGTTGGCTTTCCGCCAATAGCTTTACTTGTTTACTTTCCAACATTGTTATTACTACTCACACCACTGAAGAAGTGGTAACTTAGCCAAGTTCTTAATTTTAAGCCAACCACTGTATGCTCTCACCTTGCCCACACTAGGATTTGGGTGATTAGAAAATTGAAGGTGTTCTTTCAATTAGCTTTATCACTTTCAATATTTTCATAGATTCTCTTACATCGTATGCTCTCACCTTGCCCACTTCGGGATTTGGGTGATCAGAAAGTGAAGGGTTGTTTTCCAATATATCTATCATTGCATTTTGGGCTAACACTCACGGGTGCAAGTTGTGAAGTTTTTGGAAAAAATTAGGGTGGGATTTTACATAACTTAAAATGTCCTCTTTACTAGACAATTTAAGTCTTAAGAAAGAGGAAAGGTTGTGAAAGCATTTCATAGCTTTCACTCTTCTATTGTAGGAGATCCCTACCAACATACTATCATATTTAGAGCATTCTTTCCACCATAAAATGACCTCCTTTAAAGGATTGGTTGATCTAGTATTATAAAGTTCTTATGAATCTTAAGAGGATGCTTTTTATTGGAGTGTACTATTTTAGTTCTATTTTAAATAGTATGCCTCTACACTCATGATAAAGAATTCTTCTTTTAAATCTAGGTGCCCTAGATATTTTCTTCAAGGTCTTCACTATTTTCAGATTTGCTAGTGCACAATATTCAATTAGTCATGATCATGGCCAAAAGAACAAATGAAAGTCAAGGAAGAGAACCAACATGAATGAAGGAATGATAAGTAATGCCATAAAGAGAGGTGGCACGAGTGTCCGAAGTTTGGGAATCAAAATTAAAGAAACAACTTTCATAAAAAGAAGAGGGCATCATATTGTAGCAGAATTTTGGAGGGTATTAAGGAGTTCATGTTGCCTATACATAATAATCTTGTGTTTCATTTATTGAAGTAAAAATCAATACTTTCTAAATATGGAGATGGAGGTATAGTCATGAGCTAGCGCAAATCAAAATATCTTGAGTTTGGTTTTGCTAGCATTTTAACTTGCATCTTTCAATACAACACAAAATAGAGCTACATGTATAGTAGAACCATTACTCATATGAGAAGGGGAAGCTCCTTGTAACAAAAATTAACCTAAATCCCTAAAGTAAACAATTTGTACATGTTATGTACAATCTGCACAAGTGTGTTTTCTAAGGTGGTTCATGCATACAAAACTAAAAGTGTATCTTTAAGTATCCAATACAAACAAGCTTAAAATAGAAATCTCATTTTGTTCTCCAACTAGGAAAAAAGTTAATATGCACTTCTACTTAATGCAAGAGGTTTTATGCTTATTGATTGAAAGTAAACCCTACAACAACTGCAACACTCACGATGTCCAATTCAAAGCAAAGACTACGCAATGCAAGTACACACATAGCTAAGACTAGTTTTGACAACACAAAAGACTCAGTAAACGAAAGAGGGGAATGTCATAAAAGTTGACTGATCACTTCCTTGAGACTCATAACATAAAGCTTGTAGTTCATAGTGAAAGCACTTTGATTCGCTTCGCCTATACGCATGTTAGATCCACTATAAGAAAACATAGTAATTCATTCAAAGCTACAACCAACTTAACACCATTGCAATACAAAGCTTCCAATAATTGTTTACCAATATTCAACTCATAAAAACACAATAACACATAAAGATAGAAAACACTTTAATAGAAATTTGAGTAGCAAAATATGCATTACCAATTCTATTGAATGACAATGAATAAATAAAGTGTCAAGAGCACTTATTTATAAGCATTTACAAGATATTGCACAAAAAGAAGTAAAAAAACCTAACTACAACTTATATGCTAGGAATAGATTGCTTTAAAGAAGGCTTATTACACAATTCTATCCACAAATACTAAACCCCATACCAATTCTATTGAATGACAATGAATAAATAAAGTCTCAAGAGTGCTTATTTATAAACATTTACAAAATACTCAACAAAAAGAAGTAAAAAAGTCTAACTACAACTTAAATGCTAAGAATAGATTGCTTGCATGTAAACAAGCTTATTACACAATTCTATCCACAAATACTAAACCCTTACTGAGAAATCTTCAAATAACCTCCTAATAAGGATGACTACAAACTAACAATAGACCTTCTAGAAGGTTGTCTAAAAATAGTGAATCTATAAACAGCAGTTAAAAATAGACTTCTCAGAATATGTGAATCTCCTAAAACACAGTGATAGCTAAAAATAACACTAGCTAAAAAATAGTGTTGTCCAAAAATAGATATTCTAACTATTGGTTGTGGAGGCAATTTTGATGAAACTTTTGTTCTCTATAAATGGCGAAACCTTTAAAGAAGATCTCAAAATCTTAACAATTTTATCTCTTTTCTATTGATTGGGCATCAAACCCTAGTTCAAATCTCCAACCTTGAGTGCTTTGAAACACTAGATAGCACATAAAAATATTGCTTTCCGAACATGTCAATATGGCAATGCTATGTAGGTTGATACCTTATCAACAGTTAATAAAAAACTTGTTGAAACCATTACAAAACCCTAACCAGCTTTGAAAACAGTCACCAAAATGATGGATTTGTTATCTTTGAAACCCTAGTAGTCCGGATATCAGCACCTTTAACCTGAAAAAGCCTCTCACCATCACTATTCTATCCTGGCTGATATATATCTAAAATCAAGGGCAACATGAACAGCTGTGATATAAATATGAACGTATACCACTATATGTCTGAAACACTGTTCTTAATCTGCTACAACCTTGCTGAATGGTGACCAAAACCTTGGCAACTTTGAATAGTATCATTAATTATGAAACGTCAGAAAACACTAGGTTCTTAGCAGAAAATCAGAGAATTGGAGTTTGAAGATTCCAAACCCTCACTGAAGGAAGAGATAGACACCCTGCCAAAGGAAACTTGCTGAAATTCAACAAAAACCAGTGCTGATATCAGGCACCTCTATCAAAAACAGATGAAAACTTTGCCTTTGACAAAGAACATTGCTGTACTAAGGTGCTCATGGCATGAATCAATGATTACTGCTGAAAGTTAAATGCTCTTGTTGTAGGTCACTGCAACCCTCTTCGCATGATAAAGAACACCGCTGAAACCTCCTGCCACTCTGCTCTGCTAAACAATGCAAAATGATTGAAGCTGAAAGTGAATAACTCACACAGAACTTATTCTATTTGCAATGCCAGATCTCCTATATATACGGTTTCCTTTTTCCAACTTCATTTTATTATTTAAAACTGATTGTATCTTCACCAAATGTCACTATTTATAGCGTATCCAATTGTTTGAAATGGAATGACTATTCAAGGTAAAGACACCACCTATATATAGGTATGCACTATTTTGTCCAAAACCAGCATTGATATACTAATGGTGCACACCATTTTATTATCTTTGCAAATTTTGACATGCAAAATTGTTTTTCCCACTGATGGGCATGTGCCTATGTATGACAATGCATGTTTTTGACTGTCAAAACCTCATTTCTACATGCTGGGGCACCCACCTCCTTATCTGCTACGCTATGATTTGAAACATCTTGCATTCAATGTCTATGGCTTGTGCCTAAATATTGTTTTGCACACTTTTTGAACTTCAAACTTGTCTCCCTATATGATGGCGCATGCCTCCTAATTGAATTACAAATTGCAGCTTGAAATTTACCTTCTCCATCTAGAGCACACCTGATAACCTTGATTGCAAGTTTTCAATTTTAAAACTGTTCCTTCCTTATGTAGCGTGCACCACAACAAAGGCTAGCAGATTTTTATTTTTAAAATATCTTGTTTCTCTTTTGCCTAGCATGAACCAATTCATTGCTGTTGCAAAAAATAAAATAAAACAAAACCTAAGTTTATAGCTTGCTACTCTCAGCATCACCAATAATCTCCACAAGAACAATGTCCATGTTTGAAATGATGGAAAAGGTTGGAATCTCGCACAATAATTTCTCTTGCAACAATCTTGGAGATAAACTTCGTTGCAGCGTGGCAGTCACCACATACTCGAAGGTTCTTGACAATTCTATTAGTTGTTCCAGCGGACATGTGTAACAACCCAAATGCAATTGCCAACTTCTCACTATGGTGGCAGAGAAGTAATTCCTTCTCCTCATCCTCCACATCATTCAGTACAGGTTTTGTATCTGGAATATAACCTGCTTCCTTCAGCTCTGAAGACAATTTCTCCAACATTGCATAGATCTCTTGTGTTTGTGGGTGTGATCTGTCACCTACACACAAAAACATAAACTGTTTTATGTACTTCAATCCAACTACATCCAGGTATCTTTTTGATCCCTCTATCTTTCATCAATTTCCTTACATTTCGAACATTGTCCCATCTGCCTATTTCTGCATATATGTTTGACAGAAGAACATAAGGTGCAGTATTTATATGATCCAACTCAAAAAGGAGCGTTGCCACAAATTCTCCTAGCTGTAAATTCTTGTGTGATCTACAAGCACCAAGCAAACTCATCCACACGACTGAATCAGGTTTTGTTGGCATTTTAATGATAAAATTTAAGGCTCCCTCAAAGCAGCCAGCACGGCCAAGAAGATCAACCATGCATACGTAATGGTCAATTGTAGGTGTGATGCAATAGGAATGAATCATCTGATTAAAGTATTTACAGCTATCATCCACTAGACCTGCATGGCTGCATGCAAATAAAATACAAACAAAGCTTATGTAATTGGGTTTGGTTTGAGAGTGCTTCATCAGTTCAAAGAGTTTGAGGGCATCATTGCTATGGCCGTGCATTGCGTAGCCTGAAATCATTGCATTCCATGAAGCCACATCCGGATCTTTCATTCTGTCAAACAGTTCACGTGCCTTCTTTATGCTGCCACATTTTGCATACATGTCTATCAGGGAAGTCGCAACTACATCGGACAAAAACCCCATTTCAATTATTTTTTGATGGAACTCCATACCTTGTTTCAAAGCTCCAATTTTGGAACATGCTGGCAGGATACTGGCAAATGTCAATGTGTCTGGCTTTACATCTGTCAATTGCATTTGCTTAAAGATCTCCATGGCTTTTTCAACTTGGCCATTTTGTGCATATCCAGCAATAACTGCATTCCATGAGACTACATTTCGGTCAGGCATTTCTTTGAAAAGACTTAATGCGTCATCAAGAAAACCATTCTGTGAATATCCTGTAATCATTGCAGTCCATGTGAACACATTTGCCTTCTGAATTTTGTCAAAGATTTCACGTGCCTTACTTATGCTAGCACACTTTGCATACATGTTTATCAGAGAAGTCACAACTACAACATTTGACAAAAGCCCACTTCTAATTATTTTTCCATGGACATTCATACCCTGTTCCAAAGCTCCCATTTTGGCACAAGCTGGGAGGATACTGACAAAGGTGGACGAGTTTGCCTTGTCACCTGCCAGTTGCATTTGGTTGAAAAGCTCCAAGGCTTTATGAACAGGCCCATTTTGTGCATACCCAGTAATGATAGCCGTCCATGATACTACATTTCGTAGAGGCATTTCGTCAAACAATTTGTGTGGTTCTCTATGCTTCCACATTTTGTATACATGTCTATGAGAGCAGTCGTAACTACTACATGTGGCAAAAAACCCTTCTCAATTATTTTTTGATGAACTTCCATGCCCTGTTCCAAAGCTTCCATCTTGGCACACAATGGGAGGATGCTGGCAAAGGTTGACGAGTCTGCTTCTATACCCGCAAATTGCATTTGCTTAAAAAACTCCAACGCTTTTTCATCAAGCCCATTCTGTGCACATCGAGCAATGACTGCAGTCCACGAAACAACGTTCTTTTGGGATATCTCTTGAAAAAGTCTTAAAACCTCATCAAGAACGCCATTTTGTGCGTACCCCGTGATCATTGCATTCCATGAGACCACGTTTGCATTAGGTATTCTATCAAACAATTCGCGGGCCTTCTCTATTCTTCCACACTTTGCATACATATCTATCAGAGCATTCATCACAATATCATGAAATTGAAATCCATATCTGATGACCTTTGCGTGGATCTGAAAACCATGATTTAGAGTTGCCACGTTGGCGCATACGGGGAGAACGGTGGAGAAGGTGAAGTGATCGGATTTTACAGCTGTTCGTTCCATTTGGTAAAACATTGTGAACGCCTGATGAGGAAGGCCGTGCCTTCTATAAGCTGAAATTATTATATTCCATGAGAAAACGTTTGGTTCAGTCATGTTGTCGAAAACACTGCGGGCGTCCCCCAAACTTCCGCACTTGTCATAGATGTTGATGAGTTTATTTTGTTAAAAACTGTGGGTGAAAAATGTAAAACCTCTTTCATCGACGTGAAAGTGAACTTTCTTACCCTCTGAAAGGGCTTTCTTATCAATGCAGGCCTGCAAAAGATGTACATATGTAGAAGAGTGTACAGGAATATTGTGGGTTGTAAGAAGAATATGCATAGCCTCCTTCAAATGACCCTCAGTACACAGTGTTTTGATGTTTTGATTGAGATGAGCTATAGTTGGCATTGTATGAAAGTGGATTGGTATTCATCTGGATACAATAAAAGAGCATTATCTGCTGCACATCGTCATTGCCTTTCTTTCGTTTCCGTGAATTAGGTAGTATAGATAGTTGTAATATCATACGAATTTTCAAAATCCCAGCACCAGGCCTATTTCCAGGCCATCGACCAAATTCAAGTGAATTTCCTTTGGGAAGAGACCAACGAGAACAAAAAAAACTCAGTACTTCAAAGTTGATAGTTGATGGAAGTGGCTATCCAGCCCCTAGAATGCACCGGAGCATGGATGCCTCCCATACATCATGACTCCAGTGCCTCGTTTCTCAGCAACTTAACTCACCGTCAGACTCCAGTTCACTTTAGCATCGTTTCAAAGACGCAAAACTGCATTTTTTCATGGAAAAACCAAATCTTTGAGATGACTTGCAGCAATTTTAGTCTGATTTTTTGTTCTTTTTGTGTTAATCGCTCCTTTTCTTGGCGCCATATTTGATCTGTTGTTAAAGAGCCCTTGTTAAACACGGCTGAGGAAGGAGCTGCGGGGGTTGGCATTTCTGTATCTGTTGTTAGTCAATCTCCACCGCCGCCAAGCTTGAACCAGATTGCGCGCAAGCCACTTATTGGGGAAGATCATACATTATTTGAGGCCATGCAGAAATTTGACTTTTGGTTACTGTTCCTGGCGTTTCTTTGTGGCGTTGGGACGGGAATGGCTGTGATTAACAACATGGGGCAGATTGGGCTGGCCATGGGCTACGTTGACATTTTTTTGTTTGTCTCTCATCGGTATTTGGGGATTCTCTGGAAGGATTGAAGCGGGCTATCTAAGTTCAAGCTTAGAATAAATCCACTTAAAAAATCAAGTGAAAGTACCAACGAAAAATTCAATTTAACTGTAGAAGAAGTATACCGGTTATCTGGGTTAGTTTTCGAGTTCGCAAATGATAGTACAATTAATAAGTTAATGCTTCGTCTTGAGATTGCCTAACTTCGATCAAATCCGAAGATCGCGTTCATGTCCAAAACTTTGGATTTCAAGAAGGCGGGTGTACCGAGACCGGTGTGAATGGCTATATGGTCCGTGGTGATGGTATTGGGGTAGATAACAATGGCGATCGGGATGGAGGGATCTCTCCACATTGGATCAATGGTAGTGGGTATCCGATCGGAATGCAGGGATCTCTCTACATTGGGTCAATGGTAGTGAGTATCTGCTACGGTGTCCGTCTCTCCATTTCCGTTACAACTACATCTGAGCTTTTTGGATTGAAATACTACGGCTTGATTTACAGCTTCCTTATCCTCAACTTGCTCTTGGGCTGCTTCCTCTTCTCTGGTCTTTTGGCTGGATTTTTTTAGGAGATTGAGGCTCCCAAAGAGTGGCAAGAATATGCAATAAAGAATAAAGTTTTATAAATAAGGATCTTAAATCCTTTTTCAATTGAATTATTTTTATTCATAATTAAATCCAGGTCTTGTTTTCATAAACTCTATGGAGGACCAAAGATTGTCTAAGGGAATTGTTCACTTTTCAAAAATTAAATTTACACAAAAATGATGCACTCTAAAGCTAAAAGAGATATATATAATTAGGAGAAAAATACATGCAAAAAGCAAGCAAATCATAAGAAAAAAAGGGTGAGAGGTGTATATTTCCAAGTTCTTTTATAACCCAAAGTTTGACACCTAGATTACATGAATTCAATGTTCTCATTTATTTATTTTTCCATAACCTAATGCCCATCAATATTATATAACATCCAAGGTTCCAAGTTCCTCTTGAAACCCAAAAATTGAAAGGCACCATAATTCCCAAATTTTCACATTGATGGTCGTCCAACTACCTAAATTTATTATACCAGCTCTCCCACCTTTCAAGGAATTTGTTAATAACCAAAATTGTTATGGATGGTAGGAAGATAGCTCCCCATAATTTTTGTGTACAAGAGGACATGATCAAGGTAGTTTTAAGGTACCAAAATAATGAAAAATATGATATCAATGTATAGATAGCCCCTATAATTGTTGAAGTTAAAAATTTATAGGATTTTATTGCAAGTTTACATGTTTCCCACTTTGGCATGACTTTTAGTGAAGTATAAGGACCTTAATTTTTATTATTTAAAGGATGGTAAAATTATTTTTGGAGAAGAAAGGAGAATACACTTTTGGGTAGGTAGGGTTTCAACTCAAGTAAAGAGAAATACTTTTTCTTGTATTTTGATGATTTAGGTTCATCCCAAAATTATAATGAACTTATTTTAAATTGTGGAATCAACCTTAATTGAGTGTCTCCATTGATATTTGTTTATTTTTTTATGTATATGTGTGTTGGAAGACTGAAATCACTAAGAGGGGGGGTGAATAAGTGATTTATGAAAGTCACAATTTTTTCAAAATCAAGATTGTATGTTTGCTTTTGAACGAAGAGGACAAATGACAGTATGTGAAGCAAACTTGAATTTTAAATCAAAACACCAAATGAAAGTTCAAAGAACAAATTTGACTTTTGCATGAATAGTATTGTATTTGCATGAACCATGAATTAAACATGAAACATTAACAGAGATGAAACTTAACACTTTCACATGTATCAGAGCTCACTTTAAATCAGAACCTTTTATGCATGAAACCTGACATATACATTGGCAGATATGAAAGACTAATGATTAATAACCATTCAATGTATTTGGTGACACAGTAAAATCAGACAGATAAGAAAAACCACACATAAAACCATCTCATAACACATTATATGTCCTGAGTGGAAAACCCTCTTGGGGAATAAAAACCACTCGAAAAATATCTCTTTATTCACTTAGAGCACCAACTCTTTAAAGTACAGGAGCACCAACTCCATAAAGTTCAGGAGCACCAACTTCACAAAATTCAGAAGCACCAACTTCATAAGATACAAGAGCACCAACTCCTTTACAATGCAAAACAATATAGTATTCTATCAGAACCCTAGAAGTGCAAATTGTAGTCCTAGAATTTCAATAGAAGACTATAAAAGATTTTCAATAAGCACATTGAAGAATGTTGTATGAGAATGACAACATCTTCCTTCAATAATCTAGAAATCAATATAAATATTTTCAATGTAATACCACTTTTGTACAATATGTCTGAACCATCATATTCCACTGTCAGGGAACCCAGAAAAATGCCTGAAAGCCATCTTTTAAAGATACTAAAAATAATAATATTTGAAAGAAATTTGTGTAACTGTAAATCAACTCGGGTTAGGGTTTAAACGGAAAACCCTAAATAGTCCTTCTTCAAAAATAAGCCCTTGCAACAAAACAATTACAACTATCACCACCAAGAAATTATTCAGTTACAGTCGAATCTTGTTATCTAGAAACCCTAACGGGTTTAAACACAATTAGCAAAGATTGAGCCCTTATCAATAATATTACTTGCAAAACTTGTTACAATCAACTACTATAATTGTTTGGTGGAAGAGAAACAAACAACAAGAAAAATCGGTTGAAGAGATCCATAACTACCCAGTTGAAAACCTCCACAATCAAGCTTTAGCACTTCACTTTACTACCAAGCTTTGTCACTTCAAGTTGACACCATTCTAGTTTATCATTGCAAATCCTGGCTGCCACACCTTCCATGTGACATTCTGACCATCATGCCCTAATGAGGGCTTCAAACAAAATGAAATGTAAAAATTCCTTTTACCATTGGTATGTCAGGCTTAGGTCCACATGTTTTAGAATGCTCGATTCCAAATGAAATGACCTTTATGTCACCTTTAATGCCCGATGTGTTTAAGCACTTTGCAATAAACATTAAACCATATAATAAACCACAACAGTATTGATAGTGCCACAAAGAAATATGAACAAAAATCATTTCCCAATCCAAATAAATATTGACAAGGTAATGTGAATAACCACTTAGTGCCCGATCACTTTCCATTGTCAAGTGACTTTTTGAGAAATTTATTTCCTTTGTTAAACCATAATTGTCATGTTGATCAATAATCAAAAACCTCAAATGTCGATTACCTACCACATGTTAAATATGCCAAATGACAAATCAAACCTTATGTCAAATGATATGACCTTTGAAGCCTTTAGAATTAGGTCATAGAGAATAATAATGCCATCAATGGGGTTTTAATCCCATTAACATTGTTGACAAATATATTTCAAGCACATATAAATGATTGCATCAAAAATAAATACAATGTGCCCATAACACAAGAATATGCCAAGCATTAGTCAACCTATATTGAATGTTGTCCCTGAGTATATCAAGTGAAACAAAAAATGTTGTGAAATTGTGAATGTTGAGTTATGAATAACCATCCAATATGTTCAAAACCATTGTTGTTTGATATCACCATATTCACATTGTGACTTTAATGAGTAGGTCAAAACATCATGAATTCCTTAAAACAATACAGTAGTACAATAACTTAAGATTGACAATGCACTAATATATCATTTAAAGACAACCTGAATATACCTGCTAAATATACATGTGGCAAACACTGTGACATGTAGTCTTTAACGAATCAAACTGCTGAAACACAAGTAATAAACATTGTCAGCCTCAACAAATGTATATATATCAAAGATCTGAATCAAAGACCTATAACTGTAACATGTAACTGCAAATCATCCATATGAGAAATCAATGCAAATTTCAAAGCATTGCATAATCAATGTTGACATCAAGTTGACATCAAGGACACAAACCAAAAAACATTTTGACATCAAGGACAAACAACAGCTGAAATCCAACAAACTCCCCCTTTGTCCTTGATGGGAAAACACATTTCATCCCTCCCCCTTTTTGCCCCAATGACAAAGAATAAAAGAAGAGAATGTTAGGTGCCAATAAACAGCTGAGAAGCCAACCAATTATCCAACCAAAACTAGCTGCAAGTAGAACAATAGAGCAGCAAACTGAATATACAAGAGAGTTGTAAATGAAATATTATAGAACCAAGCTCTCCCTACAAAGAAGCTCCATACAAGGATATATCAAAATCGGTATCATCACTCCTCTCTGAGCACCACATTTAATGTTCCAATTAACATTGAACCGTAGTTCATCACTCCTTTTCTCAAACTGCACTGTCATTGTCACAAAGCAAGAAAACTAGAAAGGAAAGAGCATTCTCAAATAATCCAAATGGGTCATTGAAGTCACTTTCAATCCATTGCAAGCACCCCATAAATTCACCACCCCATTTGCAAACCTTATTGCAGATGTTTTAACAACAAATCTCCATTCTTGATACTTTGATGGATGTCATTTATATTACTTTAAAAATAACCTTGCTAGCTGACCAAAAATATCTTTGTACTTCACTTATTGTGTTAACAATCAATATCCAAGCACAAGAAGACTTGAAAACCACTTTATTTGATACAAGTAGTGATAGATCAACACTAAGACTGTATCATCTCAAAGATTAACCAATAACTAAATTTTTACTATCTCATCATCAAATAATGCCAATGTTGGAGTACCATACTAGTTTAAACATTGTCTAAATGAAGGAAATGCATCATAACACTAACAAAGACACCGTATAGAAATAGTTTGAGTAAAGTGAAGAGACTGATCAATATGGAAGAATACGCTAGATTAAGTAGCATCCCTAAAAAGTAGATATTGGAAGCCAACTCTCAAACTACTATCAGGTACAGTACCACTGCAAGAGTTCCTCATCAAACAACTATTATTTTGACATAAAATGGCATTACTAACTTATACACCTTCAAGCACTACCACTGAGTGTTATCACTATACAACTTAGCAAAGATCACTAAGTAACTGCTTCTTGTAAACACTTTGCAAAAAGAATTTCATAGAGCACTGTCAACTGGAAAATTGAAATATTTTTCCATTGTCAAATATAATTGTAAATTCACCAAACAATTGGATTGAGCACAAACACTAAATATATAGTCCAAGAAAGAATCACATGCATATAGCCATTATATGATACAATATGAGATACTCAACCATTGAGTTCAAGCAATGTCATCTTCATCATAAATTAGCACCACTTTCATATCATAATAAGAAGCATGACTAAATAGTGTATAAGCAAATGTGTAAACTCACTGTCACCTGAAGTTGTAACATTTAACAACATTGTCACCTTTTGCTCATTATTTTGTCAAAGATTTGCAACACTGATAGAATATATTAAGAAATACCAGACCATCGTCCAAATGACTGTCTTGTTGGCCTTAGACTACATCATTTCACTATCATTCATGCTTATCCATAGCAATTACAACATAGCCCTTGCAGAAACACACAGTCTTGGCATAACAAATACATTGTCCTGAAACTTCTAGCTTTTTATACAAACTGTGCATACACTTCACACATCCCCAATAAGGATGACTCTTGCAACACTTTCATTCCTCTTCACACTACCATACAGCATTTGTTTAAAGCTTACCTAGCCTGAACTTTATAAAAAAATCAACTTAACACACACCATGTAAACTTCATCCCATAAAAGCCTTTTGCATAACCACTCTTTGAAGCAGCTCCTTACAACTCTTGAAGGTAGAGATGATATATAGAACAATACAAAAGGATCTTCATAGAGATTCATATCACATCATAAAAAGTAGCCTCCTCTTTTGTTGTGAATGAAAATGATGAAGACTTTTTATCAAAGACTTATCACACAACCTTCCTTTACATAGACAATTCTAGCTCAAGAGAATCACAAGCAAAATTATGATATACTTGTGGCTTAACACTATGACTTACACCCTGACATGAGAATCATGATAAGTATGTTATGAGGCAACAAAAATCAACTCTTTCTTGGTTGATATTAATGGGGTTTGATTTATAATGCACACCAATCATCTCCCCATGTCTTTGTGTTTCCTTTTAAATGCTTAGAAATGATTCTTGTGCAACATGCACAAGATTTAGTCCTTCCTCTTCTTTTCCTTGCTTTCTTCTCTAGACCACCAAAGATTCTTTCCTTGGCTTAAGCAGGTTATATAACTCTTTGTTGTTTCCAGATGATTTCTTCCACTGACCCCTGCAAAACTTTTCTTTTTGTCCAAAACCATTACATCTATATATCATACAACCAAAGATTTATAGTCTCTTGTATCACCCTTTAGAGATAATTTATCACAGTTTCTTGCAATATGACCCAAATGGTTACATCTAAAACATGTGACATTATCAAAGTTCTTTTTCCAATCATTCTTCCTCACATTCATCCAACATTCAGATGATTTATGACCATATGCAAAACATGAATGGAAGTAACCAGAAAAAGAACAATTGTACCTCATTGATTGACCTTGTCAAGTAGAATGAAATCATGTGAATCTGTGTGTTCTATTCCTTCCTCCTCTGTTGATATCCTTGTGTTGTTTGTTTCCTGCAGTTTCAAGGTCAGCAGCATGAAATTTTAAATCTACCTTTGTTCTAGGTGTTTTTCTAACCTTAGAGCATTGTCCTTCCTCTAAGCCTAGACCACCTTTGTCACTTGGAGCTTTCTGTGCACCAATAATTTTATCCAAAGACATAGAGTCATTCTCATTAATTTTATCATCACTTAACTGCTTTGATGCTTTATCAATGTTCCTTAGTAAAACCACTTTCCACTCAAGTTTTTCTATACTCTTTTATTTTACCTTAAGTTGGTTTTTAACATCTTCCTCAATCTTTCTAGCTTCTTCAACTTGTAACTTAGCTTCCACAAGATTTGAACTTATTTTTTCTGTGATATTTTTTTCTTGTTGAAGTTGTCTTTTTAAATTATGGTTTTCTCTTCTAAGTTGCTTAATTGTATCTAAAGCACAGGAGTTTACCTTCCAAGTCAACCTCACTTTCTTGTTCATCATATTCCTGTTCAGAATTCATTTCACCCAAAAATTGATCTACTTCATTAATTTCTTGTCCATTTGAATGTTCATTAGTAATCTCTATAGATTTAGACTCAATCTAATTTTCTTCAGAACTATGAAGATTTGCACAATCATCACTTTCAGATGAGCCACAACTTGTTTCAGTTTTCAAAGATATCTCCTCTTGCAACTCACCATTTTGATTCATTTCAATCAGTCTATCCCAAAATTCCTTTGCATTCCTACAATGCATAACCTTAGCAATAATTTCATTTGACAAACTATTGAAAATAGCATCTATAGCCCTAGCATTGAATTCAAGAGTTGTCTTCTCCTCATGTGTGGAAGGAGATGTCACAAATACAGTGCAACCTCTTTTTGTTGTTGCCCACACATCATACCCTAAGGAAGAAAAATATGTCTCCATCCTACATTTCCAAAGAATAAAGTTGGTACCTTCAAACTGAGGTGTTCTAAATGTAGGATACTCT
Organism: Sequoia sempervirens; assembly: GCA_007258455.2. Taxonomy (NCBI): domain Eukaryota; kingdom Viridiplantae; phylum Streptophyta; class Pinopsida; order Cupressales; family Cupressaceae; genus Sequoia; species Sequoia sempervirens. The sequence continues at coordinate 2,561 of VDFB02118223.1, read as the reverse complement.
ATTATTTTTGGGTTATTGTTTATGGTCTCTTCTTCATTACTCATATTAATTTCAGGCAGAGCTTGATGGTTAGTATTTTGTTGTGAACTTCTTTTTCCCTTATTCCTTCTACACTTTTCCATATCAGACACAACACTTCAATACCAGGAATCCTTAAGTTGATTAGACTTTACTAATCAAGGATTTGGCTCTAGCCACAGAAGTACCTTCTTGAACTTGAGATATGTTTGACAGAATTCCAATAACCAAAATCTATCCTATGTGGATTAGACCTATGAAAGGACCCTATGCTCTAATACCAATTATTGGAAGACTGAAATCACTAAGAGGGGGGGTGAATCAGTGATTTATGAAAGTCACAAATTTTTCAAAATCAAGATTGTATGTTTTCTTTTGAACAAAGAGGACAAATGACAGTATGTGAAGCAAACTTGAATTTTAAATCAAAACACCAAATGACAATTCAAAGAAAAAATTTGACTTGTGCATGAATAGTATTGTATTTGCATGAACCATGAATTAAACATGAAACATTAACAGAGATGAAACTTAACACTTTCACATGTATCAGAGCTCACTTTAAATCAGAACCTTTTATGCATGAAACCTGACATATACATTGGCAGATATGAAATATTGATGATTAATAACCATTCAATGTATTTGGCGACACATTAAAATCAAACAAATAAGAAAAACCACACATAAAACCATCTCATAACACATTAGATGTCTTGAGTGGAAAACCCTCTTGGGGAATAAAAACCACTTGAAAAATATTTCTCTTTATTCACTTAAAGCACCAACTCTTTAAAGTACAAGAGCACCAACTCCATAAAGTTCAGGATCACCAACTCCACAAAATTCAGAACCACCAACTTCATAAGATACAGGAGCACCAACTCCTTTACAATGCAAAACAATGCAATATTCTATCAGAACCCTAGAAGAGAAAATTGCAGTCCTAGAATTTCAATAGAAGACTATAAAAGATTTTCAATAAGCACATTGAAGAATGTTGTATGAGAATGACAACATCTTCCTTCAATAATCTAGAAATCAATATAAATATTTTCAATGTAATACCACTTTTGTACAATATGTCTGAACCATCATATTCCACTGTCAGGGAACCCAGAAAAATGCCTGAAAGCCATCTTTTAAAGATACTAAAAATAATAATATTTGAAAGAAATTTGTGTAACTGTAAATCAACTCGGGTTAGGGTTTAAACGGAAAACCCTAAATAGTCCTTCTTCAAAAATAAGCCCTTGCAACAAAACAATTACAACTATCACCACCAAGAAATTATTCAGTTACAGTCGAATCTTGTTATCTAGAAACCCTAACGGGTTTAAACACAATTAGCAAAGATTGAGCCCTTATCAATAATATTACTAACAAAACTTGTTACAGTCAACTACTATAATTGTTTACAGTGGAAGAGAAACAAACAAATACCAGAAAAATCGGTTGAAGAGATCCATAACTACCCAGTTGAAAACCTCCACAATCAAGCTTTAGCACTTCACTTTACTACCAAGCTTTGTCACTTCAAGTTGACACCATTCTAGTTTATCATTGCAAATCCTGGCTGCCACACCTTCCATGTGACATTCTGACCATCATGCCCTAATGAGGGCTTCAAACAAAATGAAATGTAAAAATTCCTTTTACCATTGGTATGTCAGGCTTAGGTCCACATGTTTTAGAATGCTCGATTCCAAATGAAATGACCTTTATGTCACCTTTAATGCCCGATGTGTTTAGCACTTTGCAATAAACATTAAACCATATAATAAACCACAACAGTATTGATAGTGCCACAAAGAAATATGAACAAAAATCATTTCCCAATCCAAATAAATATTGACAAGGTAATGTGAATAACCACTTAGTGCCCGATCACTTTCCATTGTCAAGTGACTTTTTGAGAAATTTATTTCCTTTGTTAAACCATAATTGTCATGTTGATCAATAATCAAAAACCTCAAATGTCGATTACCTACCACATGTTAAATATGCCAAATGACAAATCAAACCTTATGTCAAATGATATGACCTTTGAAGCCTTTAGAATTAGGTCATAGAGAATAATAATGCCATCAATGGGGTTTTAATCCCATTAACATTGTTGACAAATATATGTCAAGCACATATAAATGATTGCATAAAAAATAAATACAATGTTACCATAACACAAGAATATGCCAAACATTAGTCAACTTGTATTGAATGATGTCCCTGAGTATATCAAGTGAAACAAAGAATACTGAATTATGAATAACCATCCAATATGTTCAAAACCGTTCCTTTTTGATATCACCATATTCACGTTGTGACTTTAATGATCATGTCAAAACATCATGAATGCCTTAAAACAATACAATAGTGCAATAACTTAAGATTGAAAATGCACTAATATATCATTCAAAGACAACCTAAATATACCTGTGGAAAACACTGTGACATGTAGCCTTTGAGGAATCAAACTACTGAAACACAAGTAATAAACATTGTCAGCCTCAACAAATGTATATATATCAAAGATCTGAATCAAA
>VDFB02118222.1:0-29999 GCA_007258455.2 Sequoia sempervirens | reverse complement strand
ATCACTCTCCTTGATGGAAATATTTACACGCTAATGCTCAGGCATGCTCAAGCCCTGTATAAACCATCCAAATAGGAATTAAACTACGAATCAATAATGGTTTGATTTTTCACTAGAACTAGTTCATCTATAAAAATGAATGTAAATTGAAACTTAGTAATTTGCCTCCCCACACCTCTATCAGAGCCATTGAGGATTGTATAGCTGAGGAAACACCAATATCCATTGCCCTCTTAATGTTTGGCGGTGTTTCTGTCACCAACATCTAAAAATAAAACAACAAATTATTCAATCACAAAAAAGTTACAATAGCGATCCATGTGATGACTTATAATGTATGAGATCTAATGAACAAAATTTTGAGTACAAGTATTAAACATATATATTTATGATTATTAGTTATCGAATTTGAAGTAATGCTTTGATTTTGAATGATCTATGTAATGCAACGTAAGGTCAACAATATGAATATAAACTACACAAATCTATTAAACTTAGAATTCATTACTTAAGTTCTCTTTAAATTCTATATTACCTCCGTGAACGTTTGATCAAATCTACTGGCACTCGAAGGTGTTTCCTTGAAACCTCCAACAGTACTCTGTTCAAAATCCAAAATCACATATTAAAATACCATTCGTAAAATAATGCTATTAACACATGTAATGAATTTATAATTGTTTACTAACTTTACATACCCCACCGATAGGTGTACTGCAAAAATAAGTAGGTGGATGACTGGTGTATCCAATCTCTACACCGTGACCTTGCAATTTTATTAAAATAATAAAACTAAATTAGTTAATCTTGCATTTCACAATCAAAATTTAGTAAATTAAATTCAATGAACATGCTGAATTTTACCTGAGTGTCAATGACATATGCATCATGCAAAATGTCAGCCATCCTCTCCATCACCGTAGATGCATACGGATCAGGCTTGGTAGTAGCATATGGATCCTGCGTAGCACCCTCTTGAGTGCCATTAGGGTCATACGAACAAGTCGCCCCGCAAGATTGACACACATGGGTTCAAAGGCCACCACCTGAAGACTCCCTTGGATGGAGTTGTACAATAGGGCTAGTGTGATGGATGACACTCTGGGTCAAAGTTGTGATCGCCTGCAATGTCTCTATGTCGGCACTCTCCTTCGCAACGACATGCATCACAATTTTCTCATGAGGCGGCCTAGTGAGAGGTCGTCTCCCTTGCACAGATCCGGACCGAGGCCTATCCCACCTACCCTCCCCTAGAACTCCCTCATATCAAAATAATTTGGGATTTGGTTCAATACAAACTCACTGTATAGTTTCCTAAGAAAATATTGGGGACTTCACAATTATTGCATGGTGGGTAATCAAAGACCATATATCATCTTTCATAAAAATGGTTCTTAATCTCTTGGTGGTGGCACCAATGAATAGGAAACCTCTTTGCATTGAGGGTAAGATTTTGATTTGTTTTAGGGTTAGTGAATAGAGAGCACAAATCACCTTTAGTAATTTTTAAATCTTTTACTTGTTTATATGATAATTTTTCTGCATAATATGCCCTGGCTGTCTGCCTCCTATCTTGCCATCCAGATATTTGTTGGGTGATTGCATCTACATTTTTTAACATGTCTTTCAATGAATTTTCTAGAAGCATTCTTTTTGTGGTTGAAGCATTTGGATCACTCAACCTACTGATAAGATCCTCAAGTTGTTTTCTATTGTTCTCAATTTCACTCCTCAAATTTTCTTGAGTGCCAGGAGGGAATTGAGAGAATGGTGGGGGAGGTTGATTTTGTTGAGGATTTACCTCCTCTTTTTGTTGAGGATTTGCAGGATTTCCTACAGATTTTAAAAAAAATAATCAAATCCAACCTAAAATAAACAAAATCAATTTCAAACTAACAAATTCAAAACAAATAGTAAAGAATACTTACCTCCTGCATCTCTTCGTCGTGGTGGTACCATATTTGCAGACAAAATCCAAATGTTCTTGATGAAATTTGCAGAAGTCCTTCCTCCTAGAACGCGAGCGCGAAATTGAGGGTTTTTGGCCACGAGCAGAGCTGAGAAACAGTGAAAAGCAAATGATACACATTTCACTTTTTTTCTTTCTTTTAAAAGCACATAACGCGCTCGCGTTATAATGCGAGTGCGTTATTTTTTTCCCCATTTTTTTCCCATTTGGCCACAAAAGTGCGACCAACTTTGTGCACCCGCCCTGCCAAAAATATGAAAGATTAGTTATTAGACATCGTGGAACCTAGGAAGGTTCCTTCTAGACCCATAAGTGGATATAGTTATCCTCCACATTAACATCTATTATTTTAGGTCAAATCCACATTGTTTGATCATGCCAACAATGAATGCATTCTTACAAAAAGCGTCATTTGAGAGTAGTGCTTGAATGTGGAAACATATATATTGTGTTTCATGCATGGTGGGACCAAACCATTTGTGCCAAATGAGCTAGGTGGGTGGGTGAATGCTATGGGAGGCTTCTATTCATTCTCCAAATCACCTAATCCTTTAAAGCTACACTATTTTAATATAGTGTCTTAAGAGCCAAAAGAGCGAAAAAAATGCCAAACTATGACAAAGTAGTTCTTGGACCTTGTGACACCTAAGATTTTATTTTTAGACAAGCTACAAGTGGATACAAGGCCCATCCACATTAAAATATCTTGGTTTGGGTCAACTCCACATCATTTGACCATACCAATAATGGATGATTCTTGCAACAAGCATCATTTGAGAGTAGTAAAAATGTAGAAACAAGGTTATCTTGTGTTTCATGGATGGTGGTACCAAATTGATTACACCAACACATCTGGTTCGGTAGGTGAATTCTACCATAGTCCTCTATTTGTTCCCTAGGTAACCCAATCCTTGTAGGCTACACTATTCTAACGTAGTGTCTTAATAGCCATAAGAGAGAAAACCTACCAAACTATAAAAAAGTACTCCTCAAACCTTGGGGAACCTAGGAATGTTCCATTTAGATATACACATGGATACAAGGTCTCTCCATATTAAATTCTACCAGTTTTAGTCAAATCCCCACCATTTGACCATGCCAACATGAATGAATTATTGTAAACGTATCATTTGAGAGAAATGATGTTCAATATAGAAAAAGGGATCCTAGGTCCTAAGTGGAAAGAACCTAGGATGTAAAGGTGGCATTTTTCCAAATTTCATTAGGATGTAGATAACAAGGTGAGAAGATTGACTCTTAGCCCTAATGGTGAGCCAAGAAAACATGAATCTATATATAATAGGGGATTAGAATGGATTGGAAATATTTTAGAATGATTAAACTAATGATCCTATATACCCTATACATAAAATGTAAGATCTAGACAACTAACAAACATAAATAACAGTTTGCAAGTGGATTTGGGAAGTGCAGAGCACAACAAACTTGTTCTAGAAATTTGGTTTTGATGTTCATACAAGGACTCAATCACCCAATGGAAAATGGGTCTTTATACAGGGGTCCTGATCAACTTTTGGGGTCCTCTAGTGTTGGATTTGAGATGTTGTTTTCCACCTACAAATTTTTTAAAACATCATAAATGAATTTTGTAACTTAGTTTTCATAGGTTGACAGGAATGATGACAACAATTACAACAATGCTAAATTGGTCTTCAAGATCTCATCAATCCTTCTTCAAATTGTAACTTGCACATACACAAAGAAGGAAAATTATTTGTGCCATATAGGGGTTTTCCTCAGTCAAACCTTGTGAATAGTGTTCCCACTTTCACAATGGAAATTTCAATGATAAAAACCTTAATGGAAAGGAAGGAAATGATGAATGAGAAATTTGTTGCAACTCACCACCCTTCAATAGCTTCCTTGAAGGATTGAAGACATACACATCACTTCAAGGGAATTGGATCTTTCTTTCTTGATTTTCTTGAATGCTTGAATGCATGAAGACTACAACACTTGTTAGCCTTCACAAGACAATATGAACAACACAAACTTTGACATCATGTTAGGATCTTGATTGTTGCTACAAATGACTGATAATGCTTCTCTTGAATGCTCTTGACAATACTATTTTCTCTTGAATTGCTAAATCTTGTTGCTTAGATTGCTTCTTAGATTGCAAATGGAAAAATAACTAGGTATTTATAGGTGTTTATCCAATTTCTCAAAAAATAGATTCCAAAAGCCAAAACTTGCAATTTAAATGTCAATAATTAAAATACCACCAATTTTTTTTTAATTTGGGTCCTGGCTCATAAAGGGGACCCATCCACCCATGGGCTAATGGGTCCTAGCCTATGCTTCCAGGAAACACATGATCCAAGACAATTTTATTATTAAATGCATTTATTTAATGTTGGTTCTCCTTTTGGAAAATGGTAAGAATAAGGCTTTGAAATGCATAATTTGGAAAAGTAGAATCTTAATTAAGTCCAATAAATTAAGGGACCCAAACATAGTGTGAAATTGTAAAGGTATACAATTTTCTACACTACATTTAGCCCCCACTTTAGTGAGAGTATGAACTTACACTCAGATTCACACTAATGTAGAGAAATATATATGTAAAGAGAGGTTCAAGTGCACAAATGTTAGAAAGATAGGATGAAAAATAATCAAGGGAGATGGCCAAACCCCCAAGATCTAAGATCTCATGGAAAGCAAACATAGGAACAAAGGAACACACACATGTGTAGCAGTGATACAAGATACACATACATACAATGTCAAAAATAATGCAAAAAGAAAAAAAAGAAAAAGATGGACTAATGAGTTGTATTGTGTTATACGTCCATAAAATATACTCACAAGGGATAGTGAATTCCAATATTCACTAGGTGAGCCCCCAATGTAAAAATGAGAAACACACATTAGGTCTACAATGTGTGCACTCATAAAAATGGTGGCATCAATGGGAAGGGTGTACCAGGTCTACAGTTGTGTACCCATTTGTCAAACCATACCAAAATCTATAATCCCTGATAACTTTGATAAGGTGCAAAAAAATGATCATTGCTTCACAAGGCTAACAAGTTGCATTATGCTACACTCATGGAATATAATTGCTTTAGAAGGCTAGCAAGCTACATTATGCTAGACACTCAAAATATAATTGCTTCATAGGGCTAGCAAGTTGCATTATGCTAGACACTCATGGAATGTAATTACTTCACAAGGTTAGCAAGCTGCGTTATGCTAGAAAATCATGGAATATAATTGATTTACAAGGATAACAATTTGCATTATGCTAGACACTCATGGAAAAAAAATACTTTTCCAGGCTAGTAAGTTGTATTATGCTAGACACTCATGGAATAAAATTGCTTCACAAGGCTAGCAAGATGTATTATGCTAGACGCTCATGGAATAAAATTGCTTCACAAGGCTATCACGTTGTATTATGCTACACTCATGGAATAAAATTGATTCACAAGGCTAGCGAGCTGTATTATGCTAGACACTCATGGAATACATGGCGCCACTAGCAAGAAAGTTGTATTATGCTTAGTGTCCATGATTATGAAAAGGTAAATAATCAAAATAATCAAAGGGGTTTTACTTAATGCATGGAAGGTCACACCTTAGGGAACATCACAATTGGCATCACCACCAAGAGAGGACTAGTTGAGGAATAAAAGGATTCATGCCTTAGGGAATGCAAACCATGGCATTACCACCAAGAGGAATATAATATACCAAGAAGGGTCACACTCTTATGGGACATTAAGCCTAACATTACCACAAAAGTGATACTTCACACAAATCAAGAAAGCCACACTTTAATTAATATGGTCACAATTCCTAGGAGATGTATGAGATCATCACTAAGAAGGGACCATTTCTTATGCAAACAATAATCAGGGGATTATATTCCCCACCTTGCAATGTTAATGTACTCGCTATACTAACATTTTAAGGAGATAGATGGGGATCTAAATAAGAAATACACGTAGGAGAAGGCTAACTAACCCCTTGCCCCCAAATGTAGGACAAAAGGTGAGCCCACTGGATCATGATATGCTGCTCCTTGCAAAATAAAATATGATTGCATAAAACCAAGTTTATACCCCCATGCATGGTAGTGAATATATTATGATACTGCAATTACTACATGGCAAAGAACACCAACTAATGATATTTGTTAATTGAAGGACAATAAAAAATAATTCTTGTTGTTTCTTACATGTTAGGCTCTATAGGGACACAAATGCCTTGTTCTCTTATCCCACACCCTTTTTCATTATAGCTAAATTGTTTCAAAATAACCTCTTATATAAAGTGTTTTCATTTTGTTTGAAGAAGGTATATTTTCATGATCATTTTCATCATAAGTGGATGTATAACTTGTGTTTTCCTCTTTTTTTCTAATAGTTATGGAATGAGATGTTTTTGATGACTTAGTGATAGATTGTGTTGATACCTTTTCTTCTTCTTTCTCTTTTTCTAATTTGTGTGTAATCTTGTATTCCCCCATGGATGTAGGTGTGAAATCCAATGAACTCCAAACATCATCTAACAACTTTGTCACGGGTGAAAGGATCTCATGTTTATCCTCAACTTGTAAAGGTTCCACTTTTGTAGTTAGTGTCAATGTTCTAAGAGGATTTGTCATTCCTGATTCAATTTGTAAATAATTCTCAAATTTTGGATCAAATTTAATCTTGTAAACCTTATTGTTGTAAGTGTATTTCAGCAGGCAATGCAACGTTGAAGGGACTACATTTATTTCATCAATCCATGGTCTACCCAAGAGAATATTATATGAAATATCATGAGACGTGACATGGATAGGAGTTGTAATGTAACCTTACCAACCTTTATGAGTAATGCTATCACACCAAGCGACTGCTTTCCCACATTATCAAAACCACAGATAGATAAAGAGTTTGGTTGTCCACTCTTATTTTATCCAAAATATTTACACTACAAACATTGATCTCTGAACCATTATCAACAAGAGTATGCCTAATCCCAAAATTGTTAAAGATATCCACTATCATCAAAGGATCATTTTATTTTTGTATTTCCAAAGGAAGTGATTCACTTTGATGAAAAAATGTCCAAATTAGGTGAATTTATATTCTCAATCAAAGCTACTGCATCATTTTGTTGCACATTAGGAGGGATGCAAAATTTTTACAAGGAATTTTGAAGGATACTATGGTAAGTTGATGATGATTGGATCAAATTCCAAAGGGAGATCTTAGTAGGAGTGTTACATGAAGTTGCTCAATAAGATCAAATTATTTACCACTAAACTGCAAGATGTTAGGTGCAGGTGGGAGATATGTTTGAGGCAATGAAATGGATGTTTGAGTTTGTCTTGGTTGCTTATTTTTTCTAGTGCTATATGTGTTAGCAACAATATGATAGCTTAGCTATTGTGACACATGATTACTAGTAAGTTGTTTTGCAACACTAGTATATGGCCATGATATTAAGGAGGTCCTATAATTAATGAGAATTGGCTTAGGAGGTGACTTAGAAGGTCCAATAATTAGAGGACTCTTGGGAGGTCATTTGTAAGTACTTTCTTATATGTAGATGCACTAAGATAAAGTGCCACACTATTGTACATGTTTTTGAGGATTTTGCACATAAGATTGTGCCATATTTTTTACTCATTGTATTATAAAGTTCCATGGGGGGTTGTGTACTCACTTAGTTATTTTATATCACACCTTTGTCAAGTGAGTTTCCCTCCATGACAACAATCAATCCTAGCAATTCTTGCTTCAAGTGTGTGTGCCCTTATTTTTGCACACCCTTTTTAGTTGCAAATACTTTCTCGTGCACTTTTAGATGTTGTTTCTTCTCCTTCATGCACTACATGGTGATACATAGTTTCAATGGACCTATCATTCATCTCCCTAGTCACCATTATGGGGGGTATTATACTGTTATGCTAATGCTTCCTTGGTTTCATTTTGGAGTGAGATATGTATCTAGTATTTGTTGTTATGTACTATGCAGATGTGGAGGCTGGTTACCCATACATTTTGGAGAGATGGAGAATTTTCCATATGGACACTCTTGAATTCATTTTTTGTGGATGCAAACTTCCATCCTTAGTTGATCAACATTCTTTAGACTATTGGTATATGCATTTTTGACTTGTAGTTTACTCTTGCATTGGTTGATTAGTGTTGATAAGGTTACTTGTGCATATTTATATGTCATCTATATCTTCAATTAATAGATGTTCTTTTACTTTGTTTTCCATCTGATCATTGTTTGAGTAGTGTTTTTGGGGGAACTCATGCACATTATTGTCTTCTTGATCCTAATCATGATCCTATTTTTAGAGGAGGTTATTAATTTACAATACTATAACAATCATCTTTTGATAGTTGTTTTCAGCTTCTTCATGCTTTAGTAATGTTATTCATGTTTCTATTATTTTTGGGACATTATTTTAGAGGCTTCTTAGTCCTTCATCTTGTTTTTTCTCTTTTGGAGAGGATTTTTCTCTCATAGGTTTTTTCTCCTTTTCTCCATTTTAGAGAGATTGATTGTACGTAGGTACCTAATCAAGCCTTGTTGTTGGGACCCATATTTTATATCTTGCATTGGTTTGTTCCTCCCTAAGTTGCACTTAAGGAGAGTTTTGGTGTGAATAATGTTGGTGTAATTAATATTTAATTACACTTTACATAAGTTTACTTAGGTAATTATTTATTTCCTAGGTTTATTAGTTGTCATCCTTATCTTGTTGAGCTATCTTGTTGCTCAAGATAAGATTAGGTTTTTGCATATCTTGCTTTTATAAAACAAATCATTATCTTGTAATTATTGAACTCTCGAATAATAATATTTGCACATCTTCTTGCAAATCTCTTGCTTTTTTGTTTTTCTCTTCTGTGGAAGGATTATTCTGGTTTGCAAATCTGATCTTGGTTTCTAACATGGTATCAGAGCCTTGACTTGCAACCCCTTCTCAGATTTTTGAGAAAATCATTGTAGGGTTCGTTTGGGATTCCTCGAGGATATCATGCCTTGAGTTCATCTATGCGCCATTTTGGATCAGATCGGGCTTCACCATTGGATTCAAAGCGCTGGAAAAAGTCAAGATTGACTTTTATTTTACAGATTTTGGTCATTGTTTCCCAGATCTGTGAGGGTTTCAAGTTCAGAGTTTTTTGCAAGTTCAAAAGGTAGCCAAATTTTTAGAGCAGTTTGGGCACAAACAGAGGTCACCATCGCATTCAAAGCGGCCAAAAACCTAAAGATCGACTGTAAACTCGCCTATATTCGGTGTCGGCTATTTGTGAGGCAAAAAAATTTATCCGTACGGCTTTGTTTGTTGTCTACACGCTGTTCGAGGTGATTTTTTTGAAAAAAAAACAAAAACAAAAAATCATTTGATTTTTTTCTGCAAAATTTTTAAAAAATCATTCAAAAATTGTTTAGAAAAACTTTAAAAAATTGCAGTTTTTTTTTTAAAATAAAAGAAGTGTTTTTAAAAAAAAAAGACAAAGTTGAAAGTATTGCACAGGGTATTGTGCAGGTACTGACCTGCAACCTGTGCTGCGTACCTTCCCATGGTCATTTTTTAATGATTTTTTTTAAAAATAATGGTTTTAATATTTTTTTAACAAAAAAATATAATTTGTAATGTTTTTTATTGTTTTTTTTTTTTAAAAAATTTTCTAAAATAAGTCCAATTGAAGAAATCCGCCGACGGCCATTTGGCTGTCAAATTTAGGTCCGGATTTTGCTGCGACGGCCGTATGACCGTCAAATTTAATATAGTACCGTGTTTTCCCCATTCTGAAGCAGTGTTCACGAAATCGGGTGTATTTTTTGCATACGATCTCCGTTTTTTGCAAACGAGATACCATTGGAAAGATAATTCCGATGCCAATCTAGTGGTGTAGGTCTTTTTTACCAGATCTTTCTTCAGATTTATTTTTTAGGCCTTTGAACTTAGATGTTACTTTTTCACTCTGGAGGGCATATCTTTTGACTTGGTGATCCGTTTTTCATCATTCTTGCGGCGTTGGAAAGCTGATTCAGTCCTCTACACAGATCTGAGGTCTATTTTATTTTTCTATTTATGCATTTTTGTATTATCTCCATTTACAATCGTCGGGTTATTGTAATAAATGAACTATGATAAAGTTCCATTCAGGGGGGTTTCTTGCATAATAAATCTGATTAGAGTGTGCATGCACTTTGATCTCCATATCCATTTTGATTTTTTGGCAGCTCGTATGGGTAGATCTGGTTTCTCAGTTTCTTTTGGCGACATTTTTTCTCTTGCTTGACACATATCAGATTCACATTCGATTCACACTTTAGATTGAGAGCCTATGATTAATGATCCACATTGGATCCATCTCAGTTTGAGGGCCATGTTTTTATGGTTAATGTCCCAGAGTCTTCATGGTACTCCTTCCCATGGGAGAGTTTCAGTCATAGTTTGGCATCAGCATCCAGATACACGACTTCCAGATTCTGTCATCATTTCATCTCCTATTGCTTCACAGATTCCAGGGTTGTTCCAGTTTGTGAGTTTTCGAGTGTTCCGTGGCATCGGGTTTGCTGTCACATTATCATGATTCCGGTTTTGGTTTTAGTTGTAGAAAGAAGTATCTTTCCTTGCTTGTCAGATTGCGGTTCCAGTGTTCTTTCAGTGCTTCTTTGCAGCAGTCATCTCATTGTAGGGGGGTTTTGTCCCACTGGGTTTTCCTTCTCTACCTCATCTTTGCATTTGTACATGAGTACCTGATCAGACCTTGTTGTTGGGACTCATATTTGCATAATAATTTGCTTCTCCCTAAGTTGCACTTATGAGAGGTGTTGGTGTAATTCATATTTAATTACACTTTACATAAGTTTACTTAGGTAATTATTTTTTTCTTAGGTTTATTAGTTGTCATCCTTATCTTGTTGAGCTATCTTATTGCTCAAGATAAGATTAGGTTTTTCCATATCTTGCTTTTATAAAGCAAATCATTATCTTGTAATTATTGAACTCTCAAATAATAATATTTGCACATCTTCTTGCAAATCTCTTGCTTTTTTGTTTTTCTCTTTTGTGGAAGGATTATTCTGGTTTGCAAATCTGATCTTGGTTTCTAACAAATAAGGCCTTTTACGTAGCTAATGCCTATTAGGGGACTTATTCACATGTCAAGTTTACTTAGGTCCTAGGAATCCTTCTATAAGTTTAGTTTTGATGTTTAGATATTATCTTATCCTAGGTTATTTAATATATAATGAGCTAGTTGTCTCATGTTATAGGATTAAGACACTTACATGATATTTTCTAATCCTATTTTTCACCTTGCCTTTATAAGCAAGGATTCTATTGCATATTTCATATTTGTGAATCTTGTATCATATTGTATTCTTGCTTGGTGGAATAACATCTTTTGTTGTCGCTTCTCTCTTATGTGTGTGGAGGTTATTTGGTATTGTATATTGAATATCTTGGTTATTCACTTCAACAATAAATACTAGAAATACTACATCTAATACTAGATAACATAATCACTAGGTTTGATGTGCCTACAAAAATAGTTGTTAATAATGTAATGTATTTTACATCCCATGACCTTATTGATATGTGTTCTAAATATGAGATAATTTTAACACATTCTTACACTTATCACTGACAAGGCAATGGTTAAGATGAATATAGTAACACATGCACCATGAAAATAATCAAGAAGACACTATATTTGAATAAGAAAAGATGATATGATAAAATCAAAATTTTTGTTTGGGAAGATAGGACAACATATGAAAGGCTATTAGTGGAATCCATTTTGAATTAGTTTTTGACATAAAATTTAAGATTCCAATTAGTATTGAGTTTTCAATGTAAATAATATTTCAAAAAATTGAGGTAGAGGAAAATGATATCATTTTTTGAGAGTGCATGGGCTAACCAAACTCAAAGAAGCTAAAAGGGTTGCACATTAAAAAAATATATTACAATAGCAAAATATCAAAATTTTATTTAATAAGGAGGTAGTTTAGAGGGAATTTGAAGTAGGGGACAACATTTCCATGAGGAACACAAGGTTTGAAAATAAGGGAAAACATAGAAAATTTTAAGGCTTATAGGTTGGACCTTATTGAAAGTGGCAGACAAGTTTGGTCAAGGAAATTTTTACTTCAAGAATCTATATGGAGAGTTCATGGAGTTATTAATCCATTGTCAAAATATCATATAGTGATTTTCTTGATTTGATGAGGATCTCTTTAGGTCTACATGTATGTATTCATCTTTATTTTTTTAATTTTTGTTTTACCCTATTTTGTAGTACTTTTATGTTACATCCTTACCTTCCTCTTTTGGCTTGCATCCCAGAGATAGTTAGATTCTCACTATTCCTACATAGGGAACAAGTTCCCAACTATAATTAATTTTGGTACTTCCTCCAATGGTAAAAAGACCTTTATCTTGTGTCATATTTGTTACATTGGATTTCCTATTGGATACTATTGAACATTGATTGAGAAACCTAAACCCTAAAACATTTTGAATTTTTTTATCTTTTCACATTTTTTTGGGTTTTCATAGATATTTGTATATTAACCCTAGCAACTATTATGAGGAAATATCGTTTATGGTTTTTTTATATTTTCAAGTAAACCAAAAAACCAATTTTTTTAATTACAAACCATAAATTTTATCCTTAAGGATTTACTATTAGTTTAGAAATATTGCTTCCATTTATAAATAAATCCTTATAAATCACAAGTCCACAAATTTTTAGACTCAAATAAAAGAAAAGAAAAAGAGGCTTGGTTTGATAAATATCTCAACCTCAATAATAGAGTCAACATATTACATTTCATACAAGAAAATAATGGTCATTATAATTACAAGTACAATGATTATAATAGCAGTGAGGAAGCCTCTAAAATTTACTGTTCAATTTGTTGGCAAAAACCTATGATTACATTAAATGTACAATAGAGGAAATTCATAGCAACAGAGTCATGTTTTATATCTCACAAAAAACACCTTGTTGGGGCCTAGGGTTCTATCCTCAATATGTGAACCAAAAGGGTTTATCTCCTTTGTTCTACTACATATTTGAGGGTTTTTGTCCTCAAATAAAGCACTCTAAACAAGACATGATTAGAGAAGTATAGATTAGGGTTTTTAGTGATAGGTTTGTTTGACTCCTTTAGAAAATTTCCAAACTTTGATGAAAACCTAAATTGTAGTCAAAATATTTCCTACCCAACTAAATGGTTGTGATACTTGATGGCTTGAGGATCACAGTGCTACAAATACCGCAATAAATGAAGTGACATCATATTCCACCTCTCACACTGCAAGTACCCATTAATCCACCAAATAAAACATTAATACTATTTGTATAAGTGATAAATACCACATTTGAATATTTTTTCAAGTCAAAGTTGCATTAATGAAATATCTTGAGGTTGTGTAGAGGGGTAGGTGAGGAGGACTAAGAAAATAGCAAGAAGCTCATAGTTTAGAGGTTAGGGATGCCACATGATAGGTTGTATTGGATAGGAGTTAGGGAGTTGGGGAGTTTAAGAGAGGCATGACCATCAAGAGAAGTTTAAAAACTTGAGAGGAAGATTTATGTATAGGAGCTTGGATAAAATATTCAAAACTTAGGAAGATAGGGACAAAAAGGGGAAATTCAACCAATATTGAGCTACAAAAAGAGAAAGGAATTTATTTAAGAAGGGGAAATCAAAACTCTACCCATATCCATATTACTTGTCTAAAAGAAATGGAAATTTGGATGTTCAAAAAATTATGGATCCTTCCCAAATGGCATCTTCAGCAAGCGAGGTCTTCTAGTGAGCTAGGTATTTTGTGATGCTTCTCCCCCTCAAGTTTTCTTCCTTGTATCTATAGGTTATTCAAGATCCAAAATTAACTTACCCTCATCATCTAATGGTAGTAGGTCTGTTGAAGGCACAATATGTGAACCCATAGCTCTTTTCAAGAAATAGATGTGGAATACATTATGGATCCTACTAATTTTTGGGAGCTCCAATACATAGGCCACTAAATGCCTATCCTCATGATATTGTAGGGTCCATAAAATTTGGCTTGAGTTTATAAGCCCCAATTCATTTGAGGGAAGACTACCTATAAGGCTACAACCTTAGATAGACAATCTCCCCAACCTCAAAATACCTTTAATATATAAATTTTTTCTATATAAAACTTTTGTTGTTGTTGAGTTTGTTGTAGGTTTTCCTTGAGTGATCTAAAATATCCTAGATTTGATTAATAAACTCACTAGCTATTGGTGTCCTACTATTTTTGACTATGATCTATTTTAAGTATTCAATTTACATGTTTCATAAAACCACTTTTGACTACCATAAATGGATTAAAAGAGCCACTCATAAGAGATTGGGAAGGTTTAAAATGAGATAGTAGGTAATTTATATGTTTGAAATTGTCATCTTGACTACTTGTACCTACTAAAAATATTTTAAGATTTATAAATCAATAAAATGTATGTTAAAATAGCTATGGATTCAATTATTAAGCTCTATGTTTTAAGAGAAAATCAATTTCTTTTCAAATATAACTTATTTATTAAATCTTTGATTGGTAGATCTCATCTAACTATTTCCATAGACCATATGCAATTTTCTCTTAAAAAAATATGGTAGGATAGAGTCTACAATATAAATCCAAATTTTTCCTTGTTCTTTCATATCCATCTTATCCTACTCATCTTGATCTATTTTTTTATGGCTTTTCTTTTGTTGTTACCAACCATTGATCCCTCTCTTCAACAAATCTTCCCTTTTTAGCTTCTACAACTCATAAATAATTTCATTGCACTTCTCAATGTCCAAATGAGATGAGGATTCGTCCATGGCTTCCAAACACAGATCTACACAAAAATCAACTAGAACTCTCACTACAACTCTTAAAACCTTCACCCTTCCACCCAAGAAGCAAATTTGGCCAAGATATGTACCAAATGTTAGAAATGAAGGTAACATATCTATGAAAATCTAAATCAACTGTAAGAATGATCTTAACCAATATATAACCAAATGAAGATTTTAATAAATAAAATAAAAAACACAAGAAAAATATAAATAGAAGAAAAAACACAAAATAATATTTATGTGGATAAACCCTTTCAAGAAAAAAATCTATCGAGAAGAGAGGCCCAAATTTGCATCATATTTAAAATTAGAGATTACATAGAATCATGTCAAAATTGAGATCTTTTGGAAAAAGAATAACATATATTAGACCATGAGTGATGGATAATCACATGCCATGTAAAGCTAGAAAGTCAAAAGTATGCACACAAAGTCTAATGAGAACATAAAGGCAATATAATAAATCTTGATAAAATTGAATAACTAAACTTATGTAAAGTTGTACATTTATAGCACAAAGGAGAGCAATCACCAACTTCAAAAGCATCTTACAACTCCATGCAAGAAAAAACCAAGGAAGTACATTAACATCCCCTCTTAAGCATAACTTAGGTAGGTACAATGAAATAGGGTCTTGACAACTAGGCTTGATAAGGTACCCAAGTACAATGCATTCTATCATAAAGTGGAGAAAGGGAGAAAACCTAATAAGAAAAATCCCCTCCAAAAGAGAGAAAAAAGAGGACTAGAAATCCCTCCAAAGAGGATGATGTTGCTGAAGTAGACCACCTCAAGAAGATTTCACAAATCAATGAACTTACTCTTAGAAAAATGTTTGTTGAAAATGCCAATAACCTACTCTAAATATTGAAAAAAGACTAATTGGATGATCTAACTATGAATGAGCTCCCAAATGTAATGTGTCTAAATATCTATGTGTTTTGTCTATTGGTGCTAGATTGGATTCTTGCATATTTAGATGGTGCTCTAGTTGTCACAATATATTATTGTGGGATGCTTGAATGAAATGGAAAAATTAGTAATAATCCCTTGAAGCCAAATAGCCTCAGTAGTTGTGTTGAAAGATCGCTTGTACTTTACCTCTATGGATGATAAAGCAATATAATTTTGCTTCTTGGCAGACCATTTGATTGGACCAAAACCTAAAGAGAAATTGTAACTTGAAGTGGAATATGATTCTAAGTATCGCCAACCCAATTTGAATGTGTGTAGCTAGCCAAGTTAACCTCTATACCAACTATGTAACAAATCCTAAAACTGTGAGTACCCTTAAGATAGTGAAGGATCCTCTTAGTTTATTTCTAATGTAGCTCATGAGGCTCCTACATGAGTCTCGAAACCATACCAACTGCATATGAAATGTTAGGCCTAGTATGAGTTAGATAGATGAGATTACCAACAAGTTGTTGATACAAAGTAGCATAAAAAACTAGTGTAATACAATCAACCTCAAGATTGACTCCAAATAGAAAGGGTGTAGGATATGGTTTTCAATTAGTCATCTGAAACTAAGAAAGTATATCAAGAGTATACTTGGGTTGTGTAAGAGTGGTCCTTGAGTTAGACTGTGAGATCTCAATGCCAAGGAAGTAGTGTAACAAACGGGTAAGCCCACAAAAGTGGTTTACAATTCAAATGAGAAAGGAAAACTTGTAAAAAATGACCCCATGCCAAAATTTTTCATTTTGGGGGTTCATACAAACTAGTTGGTTCAAACGAACCAAAAGAGGGTTTGCTCGAACTAGGGTTCAAGCAAACCCATTTAATGCATGTACGGACCAATCAGTCAAAAAAACAAATGGAAACCCCTTTATGGAAGGGGATTCAAATGAACTAGGGTTTGAATGAACCCTGGTTCATTCGAACCACCCTGGTTCAAACAAACCCCCCCATTCCTTGATTTTTGACCTTGTTCACAAAAAAAATCAAAATTTTTGCACTTGAGCTTCGGCTTGAAGATGAAAATGGTGGAACTTCACAGACCCAATTGGAATCAGGTAGTCCCCGGAACGAGCTATCCAACAAATATAATTTTAATGTGTTTTGGTTTTATTATGTATTTGTTTTTAGTTTTATTAAATATAGGTTTTCATAAAATCAAGCTCTCTATTGCACATGTGGAAAAATAGTAGATTATCAATTTTTTTTGAAAAATATGAGTGCACCAGATATTGAAGTCCTTGATCCAACAAAAAATAGAATTTCGATACATACAAAAAAGTTCGCATTATCACGATGCACTATGTGAATTGTAATTGGTTTAACTTCAAAATTTGATTAAAGAAAAATATTCAATAAAAACTATCTAACCAAGTGGAAGCACTAGATATCGAGTTACAAATATAAATTCAAAAGAATTAAAATTTTATCCTTCATGGAAAAAAGTTATGTGTTATACGGTGCGTCACTTTTTAAAATTGTTGTTTTATGAAAAAAAACTAGTTTTCGATGGAGATGGAGAAAGAAGTGCAATTTGATTCCAAAATTTTTGAAAAAAATATATTTAGAATCTATAGACAAAATGTCACGAAACTCTAGTTCACATCATCTTCAAATTCCTCACGGTTTAGCTGCTATAGGTGCCCAAAAGTTAAGATTTAGTTAAATTTTTTTATTTAAGTGTCCATTTTGGCCAAAAATTGTAAACCACTATTGTGGGATCACCAAAACCCAAGTCTGACATGTTAAATATGTCTTGTAGAGCTGACTTCATTGCAATAATAGTAGGTGAAAATATTTGAATGATCAAAAGATCATCAACATAAAGTACCAACATCGATAAAGAATCATCATAACATATAACATACACATTAGGCTATGATAACATCGTATGCAACCTAAATCTAGGAGGAAGGAATCCATCTTAGCATATCAAGCTTGAGGGGCCAATTGAGGCCATAGAGCTATTTCCCAAGTCTACAAACTAAGGATGAATCTTGAACAAACCATAGTGGTTGTTCCATGTAGATCTCCTCCTTAAGGTATTTGTGAAGAAATACACTATTCAAATCCATTTGGTGCACATACTGTAATGCCCAAAAATTTCAACCAAAATACAGTTAAGGAAAAAACACAATTTTCAAATTTCGACCACAACCACTAATGTAAAACCCAAAGAATGCTCCCTATATCTGCACTTCATTAAAGCATAACAACATCTGACCAAAAAAAATTATAAGGATTCAACCATCTACACATTTGTTTTGAAATTCAAGGTTGGGTTTCAAATGGAGATATGGAATCCACATCACCAAGGTAGGCTTGATTAGTTCGATGAACTCATCAATAATCACAGACTTAGTTCAGGTCATAAGTTATGCAAATAGAATATATATTTCAATAGTATCTTTAAGTAATAATAAGATAACAAGCCTAGGGGCCAGACCTAATTCCTTAGGGGCTCATCTTTGACGGCCTTGCCTACATATATAATTCATAGTTGAACACAAAACTTCAACCACCACACCCTGGGTTGGTCAACAAAGGGGTAAAACTCAAAGGTTCAAAATATGAATCAACCTTACTTTAAAACATAATCCTCTAACAAAACATCATACAACAATAGCCAATGATATAGAACACAGATGACACAACCCTGAAAAGGATAACAATTTCATCAAAAATTCTTACAAGAATTTGACAATAGTTCAATCATATATTCACTCTACAACTTTCAACGAAGTAGATTGTAGTACCCCTCCATTTATGCTTATGTTTCTGTTTACATGTTTTCATATTGTTAGATTTTGGTACCTTGGTTTGGATATTTTGATCACTGATTTTGAGCGACAGTGGATTCACTTTGTCACATGATGATACATTGTATTGCGATATTGATTTCTGATATGCTTTGTTATAGCATAGATGTTTTCTTTTAGATGTTATTGTTATGAATATGTTTATGATGGACTAACTGTTATTTAATTCGTCAGTCTGATGTGACGTGTATTGGTGTGGAGAACGGAATTGCATCACTCGCTTGCGAGTGCCCTATGATGTCCGTGATTTTCTCTGCACGGTGTGCCTGTATTATGGATTATATGTATATGTATGTTATTTGTTTGGTTGTAGGATTGTAGGTACATGACACCGACTCCACCTGGTTACTCAGGTCTGAGCATTTCAAGACTCAACGGAAATGTTGATTGGGAGGTAGTAGCATGGTTAATCCTAGTCTAGTCTTTAACTCGGTCACAGTACATTGTCAGTTTTAGTTCGGAGTCATAGATGGTCTTGTTTGTTCCTTTTTGGATTAATTGCTTGAAAGGTAAATTTTGTCAGTTTTAATGATAGTCTAATATTCTTTAATTTACTGTTATTTAAATTAATTTTTAAATGTTAAAGAAATTAGTTTTACATGTTATTTAATAAATTAATTAGTTTGTTTGGTTAAATAATTTGATCTTAGAGATTAAATTTATTTAATTAAATAAATAAATAAATTAAATTAAAATTGTTTTAAATTGTGTGTGAATAGATTTAATTTTAAATTATTTAGTATTATTGTGGAAATGGCATTTTGAATTGTTAAATAAAATTGTATTTTTTTGAAAATTGAAATTTTAAATTTTAAATAAATTATAAACATGCAAATCTTGAAAGGCAAGATTGTCGAGAAGTTGTTGAAGATATTTTGTTCTTCTCGACAAGTGTGCCAGTTACATTTATTGTTTTTGGTTGAGGTTGTTCACAGATATTATCTGGGATCTGGGAAACGCAGAGGGGTTATCATTTTTTCTTCACGGGAAATGAAAAAATAATTTGCTGTGTAAAAAAATTATTTTTAAAAGAAATTGTCATTTCTTTTGTTTCGGTTGTATATTTGTGGAAGATCCCTTTGCTTGGAAGATTTGTGTGGTTGGTTATAGCTTTATTTGGATTTGGTGTTTTGAAGAAGATTTGGAGGATTGCATTCTACAGGCAGAAGATTCTCTCCAACAACTAGATCTTCAAAACACAGGAAACAGGTATTTCCCTTGTATTTTTAGTTTGTTTGCTTTTGAAAAGAAATTGTTTGTTTAAAACCCTTCTTCTTGGCAAATTGTTTGTAGAAAATATTTCTATTGATATTTGATATTTTTCTGTAAGAATTTTCAAGAAAGTAAAGTTTTATTACATTTGTAGAACAACCTCAAGAACATTGTTAAACAAGAAGAAGTGATTCAAAACAAGTTTAAATGAAACCTCTGTGATAAATGTAGAAAGGAAATTGGGGATTTAATTTTGAGTGGAATGTTTATGGATGTTAAATTAAAATCCCAAAAAAATTGAGAATTTTTGTGTTATTTGATCAAATTTATTTGAAGAAAATTTTTATTTACAAATGCTCTTTTGAGCAATTAGTTTTGTTTTATAAGAATGTTTAATATTTATTTATAGTGCTGTATAAATTATGCAGTTTGTACATGAGTTTATATTTCAAATGAATTTTAATTTTCACAGAGATTTATTATTTAAAATCGTCGTACGGGCGAAACAGGGGTTTGGAAATTTACTTATTTATTTTTATTTAAAAATGATTAAATTTCCGCATAGATTTAATGGGAAATGTTAAAAAAAAATAAAAAATCTAGAATTTTAATTCGGATTAGATATTATTATTGTTTTTTTTTTCGCATATGATAATAGTAGGGAGGGGCTAGGGTTATCCCCAACCCCGTCGCTCCCACTGTGGGGCGCGACCGATGTGAGGCAGTGCCCACCACAGTTCTTTGGGGAGCGGCTGCCATGAGGTAGTGTCCGCCCTCCACAGATCTGTGGAGGTAACGCCGTCCCACAGGCAGCGTGCCCTCCACAGTGGAGGCTGCCCTGTGTGGCCCGCGTTTTGCCTTATACTGCGTTTCTTATTCAAAATAAATATTTGCATGGTTTAAATTTTATTTTCGATTTAGTTTTTAAAAAAAATGTAGATATATAATATATATTATATATTATTAATGATATATAGTATATTTAATATATATATATATGTATATAAATATATTATTTATATTAATTGATTTTGGTAATTTAATATTTGTTAAAATTAATTTATGATTAATTATGTGATGAGGAAGTAAATTATTTAAGTGAATATGAAGATGATATTATATTGTTTTATTGTAATAGGGAGTTGTATTATTAAATATGATTGTAAAATTGGGATAATTGTGGATTTGATTTTCATGTTAGATGGTAGATAAATTATGTATCAGATGATTAATTTTATACTACTAATTCTTGATTGACTGGATTTAGTAAATCCAAATGATAGACGTGAATTTTCTTTAAGTTGCTTTAAATTTTTATTGGGAAAATGGGGATTATTTTTATGTGATTTCAAGTCTTCCAGTTGTAACTCTCTTCAAGGGAGTTAAATTTTACTATGTTTTTATGTGTTTGAACAAACTAGGGTAGTGCACTTGAATTTTGTGAATAGATTGTGATGTCCATTGTGGTATATCTGGTATTATATGTTGAATTTTGTGCACTTTGTCTACCCTAGATAGAGAACTTAGAATTCCTATGTTATGTTTAGGGGAGTGGCTCTGTGTAAGGGCTGACACACAAAGTGGTGTCAGGGTAACTTACAAAGAGTTAGTAAGTCAGTGATAACTAAACAACACAGTAGTTAGATTAAAAATCCTTAATAAGATGATTATGCCTCACTTAAGGACTCTTAAGCTAGTTCAGTTTTGAGTATAAGATGAGAAGGCCTGGAATGGAAAATCGATATTTTGTTACCTTAAAAGATATTCGATTCCGCAATAGTTTGCAAATGGGGCCGGGTTTCATAAGAGGTTACCAAGGTAACTCAAGTTGGGGGCCGGAACCTAGGAAGAAACACTAGGGTAACCTTTGCAACATTGTGATGACACTCCACCTAAAATAACAGTTAACCTTGTGTATTTAGCATATTCGATTGTCTAAAATCTGGAAGCAATGTAACCATCTGTTAGTTGTGTACTTGTGTCTAGGGTTAATAGGTTATGTCTAGGTAACCATATTACTATCTCCTAGCACGGGGGGTGGACCTACGGGTACCACATGGTTGGGTGGAACGTGCACCTTACTCCGTTGGGTCCCCAGTTTATGATCATGACAACGAGAGCTTCATGGATGGAGAGCTCGTACTTGGATACATATGTATACTTCTTTATTGCATAATAGAAATCTTGTATTGTAACTTCCCTCAATTGATTATGAGGTGAACATTGTGAAATGTAATTGTAACTATTATTTGATCTACCTCATCAGATGAATGAGTATTGTAATATCTTTTCAAATGCAATGTAAGAATCATATTTTTACTTTATACTATCTTGATTGGAATCCAAATGATATGCAATGCTTATTTTTAATGTTTATGTTAATTAAATATGTGCAATGCTAAATACTAAAATTGTCTATGGAAACTCAAGTAGTGTAACGTCGCGTAACTTAATGAATGTATGCAACTAATTAACTTAATATTATTACTTTAAAAAAAAAATTATTTCACTTTTATACACAATTGCAACATTCCTTAGGTTATAAGATGGGGCATTACATAGATGACACTAAAACAATCATAACTTTCACTCTATTTGACAAATTTAAAAGTTCAATATGTTTTGGAAAGGGGAACAAATGAGGAAGAAAACCCAGAAATAGTCTTGCATGAATCCCAAATGTGAATGAACAGTTTTTTCTGCAACTACACCCACTGATTTACCCAAAAACAGCAGTTGGCAACCAAAATAATCTTATATTGAAATATAAAAATGAATAAATAAAAGAAGAATTATTTAAAAATTTAATTGAAGTCATATTTAATCTTAGTAATGTTTTTATTTATTTATTATTATTATTATTACTTGCAAATTAAATACTAGAGCGCATAATTAAAATATTCAAATCATTGCACAAACTCATTTAAAACAAATACTCCCAACACATAGTCAATACAATCTACAAATAAAAAACACAAATAATTAAAGTATGTGTGAAAGTTTGGAAATAACTTATTGAAATTTTCTAAAGGAGATCTCTCATATTTTCAAAGAAGTACAACAAAAGAGGAGAAGACGACCAGAAGCATGAGCAGATTGCATTATAGAAGGTTGTAGCAAATGATAATATCTATGAAATATAAATTCCTTACTATCAATATTATTTTCTTCTCTTAAATATGGGGGTAAGAAGTAAAGACAATCAAATTCTAGAGTCCACAATTAGTTAGAAACAAAGATTTCATAATCCTTAATATCAAAGACACAAACTTGCTTCATTCATAGAGAATATTTTTATTGATAAATTTGTTGACATACAAATGACCAAAATGAAACTACCACATATAGAACAATTGGAGTTTGATACAAGAGATGTCAATCCACTAATGTTAAATTAATTTCCCTTTCTAAAACTATGAGCTGTGAAAGCTTGCAATGTTTAAATTACTTCTTTTGTTTTATTGTATGTGTTTTGACCATAGAGTGGAAGCTGGTATTTTATATAATAAAACCATACAAATTAGCTGTTCAAGTAGTTATCATGTCTTATACAGAATAAACACTTTTATAATTGAAATAATGCAATAGTGCACATGTACTTATCCATAGCATTTTCATCTCATTGAAATGCATTCTATCATTTCGGTTTCATATTCAAAGGGAATAAAGAGAATAACTGCAAACACAACCAAATAAGATAGTTGTATATATATATTTTCTTTAATTAATGAAGCACAATCTAAATGATGAATGAAAGAAGATACTTATTTGAAATACTTGAAAATACACAAGCATCATAAGGGAAGGTTGTGGAAAATTACAGTTACGGTGAAGTAAGGGGAAATGACATAGTTCCCATAAGGCAACATTAAGCATTGGAAACTGTTTTTCAAATAAGGAAATGGCATAGGCCCATAACTGAGCTAACAATGAAGATTGATTAATTCTCCTAAAGCCTTCACCAACCAGTCATTTATATATATTTCTGCTACCTATGGATGAAACACTTATTTTACAATCAGCTAGTATAAATTAGATTGGTACCAAAAAAATAACTCCAGCACACAAGGTAAACCCCAAATTTATTAGAAAAAGTGCAAGATTTATTTCATTGAAAGATTTAAAACCAAGACTTAGACAAAAATTTTCTTTTGTACTCTAGTAGTATAATCTGAGGAGAATTTCTCATTTAAGAGGCTGCAAATTTTTTTGTATCAAGCTCAAAAATCTAGCAGCTCTAAGAAAACAATATTTTATATCTACTTTCGTTTATTGTGAATAAATTCAAGCAACAACTGGAGAGAGATTGTTTTAGGAACTCTTTTCTTTTTAAAAGAATTCTGCTTGTTGGGATCATCTAATATTTTCCTGCAAAGTCTACCTTTTTTTTCAGTATTGTTGACTGCATTACAAAATTTACGCTGAACCTTAAGGTAAGTTGCTTTCTAGTACAGAGTATGAGAAGAAAAGAAGGGAATAGCAGCAACAATGTGGATGCGAAAGTATTGTAGAGAACATATGCAGCAGTGATTAATGGAGAACCATTCCAAGTAGCAGGTTTGGTACTAACAGTATTCTGTAATAGTTTTATTTTTAATATATGAAATTATATTTGACTTTTTTTTTCTGTATTTGTACATACACACTTCAAATAATAGACTGTTTTAATATTATTTATATTATATGCAGCAAGTTATTTCAGCATAAAAACATAGTATTTTGCAGAAATAGGGTTGTCTCTAAAAAAATAACAGAGCCTTCAACGAAATTGTTAACAAACTTTTGTTATTTTGGACAGGACATCATAATTGTAATACCCAGCCAAGGTATTAACATTAAAGTATGAAGACATTATATGCCAACTATTTAAACCATTCAAGCATATAATTCCTTACTGCTAAGGATTCAGTGAATGATTCCTCAATTAATTTTTCAATCGTGATAAATGAAATAGAAAAACATGAGTTGTACAAACTAATCAATGTATCTAACAAAATAGCTATCATTTCAAATTTCTAAAACATTCTCGTGGAAGAAAGATGGAGTCCACACCTGGTACCATTTCTTCTATGAACTCCATTGGGTCGTCACTTTGGAATTTCTATTCGACTCAGCCTGTAATGCACAACTCTGGTAGAGATGTCTCTCCCTCTAATGATTGCAACGGATATGAATTCATCGCCAGTCTCACTAAATCGCAAACCGATGGATCTTGTTCTCGATTACTTATAGAAGATATCATTGACCCCGTTGTGTTGTTTGCTTCCAAGTTCTTAGTGTACAAAGTGTTGGGATATACTAATAAGTCAGATTCTATTCCTTTCAGGTTTGTTGAGACTGCCATTGAAGTTGCTAATTGGGTGCATTTTGATTGGTGTAAGTTTATCAAGGACAAAATGTTGCAGCAGATTGAAGTTATTCAAAGAGAGCACAAGGGTGTATTTACTTACATGACTATCCTCTAATTTCTGGCCTTGAAAGCCTTTAACACAAACTTTATTCTTCAAAGTGTTATTGGAGAAGGAGAAGCATTTATCAATGTATATAACAAGTAGGTCGAAACCCTCTCAAGGTCCAACTAAGAACATAATCCTCCTTTTTTTGTTATCCATTTTCACCATGTGCTATGAAAATATAAAGAGTAAGTAAGATTGGAGTCATCTTGGCAATGAGTGTGAAGGTCTTTGTGTAGTCAATGCCAAAAACTTGTGAAAATCATTTGGATACCAAACATACTTTATACTTATCAATCAACCCATCTACAAAAAATTAGGTCTGATATATCCACCTACATCAAACTACGTTTCTTCCCTTAGGAAGAGATATCAAGTACCAAGTGTGAATTTTGATTAAGGAATCATATTCCTCATGCATAACACTATCCCACTTAGGTATGCCTGATTCCTCTTGAAATTTCTGTGGATCAAAGGTGGAGGCAAAGAAAGCATGTGTCTCACTTTGATGATTTGATTGTGTATGTTTGCAATATGTTGGATTCCATACCCAAGTACTTGCACTGTCAAGTATCTTTCTAACCCAAAGATTGTGAAAAGTGGGTGATTCAGGTGTTGAAATATCGACCTCCAAGCAAGCCCAAAAGAGGATTAGGATGAATCCCCATCATTATCCTCACTGTCAAAACTAGAAGAAAAAGAAAAAGACCTTGTCTTATGAATCTATTGTGAATAATCTAAATCATCATCATAATAATCAAAATATCAAATGAATCTATAAAAGGAGGAATGTCAAGTGTTGATTTGGTAGGAATCCCCTAAAACTTAACAATTCTCTCAATGAACAACTCATGTGTGGTAGGGTGGAGTAGGCAATAACCTTTTACACCATTTGGATAGCCTACAAAGATGCAATATTTGGACTGAGGTTCTATTTCCTTGCAATTATGTATCAATATGCATGCCATGGCTAGAGATTTGAAGACCCTGAAGTGCTCAATCGATGGTTTCCTACTTGTACAAGATTCAAAGGAAGTAATTCCCTTCAAGGATTTGCAAGGAACCTTGTTCTAAATTTAAAAAGAATAGTTGATTATTTCTACCCATAATTATGGTGTAAGGCCCTTGTAGTGTATCATATAACTTTAGCCATCTATTTAAAGGATTTTTTTTTCTTTCATTCTACAACACAATTCTATTGGGGCATGTAAGGAATTGTGCGTTACAATTTTATCCCATCTAATTTAGAAAACTAATCAAACTTGATGTTTGTACATACTCACCTCTATTATCAGTTCAAACAACATTGATGATGTTTCTTGATTAGTTTTAGAAAGAGCCTTGAAGTTTAGAATTTTGTTGAATACTTCATATTTATGTTGAAGGAAGTACACCCATGTGTACTTGGAAAATTCATCTATGAAAGTGAGCATATCGTGTCTTAATGATTTAGATGGATGGGAAATTCCCCTAATAAATCATTGTGAACTAGCTCCAAAACCTGTGCAGCCCTCCACACTTTTCCGTTGTCAATTTTTTGTTTAGGATGTTCACATGGGTACAACCTTCGCAAAGACCTTTAAATAATATAACTCTAGGCAACCTTGTGAACATGTCTTGTTGACTTAGCTGCTCAAGGTAGCGGTAGTTAAGGTGGAAAAATTGGGCATGCCATAATTTTCTAAATTCATCTAAATGAGCAAGCAATGCTATAGGATAAACATTACATGAAAAATGTGAGGTGTATAACCTAGCTTGGTGATTTTTCCCTTCCTAAAGCTATAAAATTGTTTCTATGTAAATCTCTAATCTCAATTGAATTTGGAGAAAACTAAATTCTCATGCTCTTTCCTATGTGAGGAAACTGATACATTGATAGGAGATTAGTTGAAAGAGAAGGTACACTTAGAACATTTGTGAATGTCCCACCTTCAATTTCAATAGATCCTTTCTCTGCAACTAATGTTGGAGTGTCATCACCCAAGATAATAGAAGATATGCTATAGGGATCTAGTAAAGAAAACTCAACTTGTGAGGAACCCATGTAGTGTGAGGCACCCAAGTCAATGATCCAAGATGGAGCTCATGAAGACATAATGGCAACTAAAGCCTTGCCCTTAGATTCTCTTTTCTTTTATCTTTCGTCTTAGTAGATTATTGAGTGTATGATGATGGTTTGATAGATTCATTGACCCCTATGTTGTTCTTCTCAAGAAGACGTGTGAGGTGGTCTATTTGTATCTTCATACACATTCTCATCATGCACAAGTTTCTTGTAATAGGAACACTTAACTTTTTATTTCTTAGGCTTCCCTTGATTTGAAGAAGTTTTAGTGTTGGTTTTATTGGACTTAGATTTTTGATCTTTCTTAGTCTCCTTGTCCTTTCAAGTTTTTTTCTTCATACCTTTATTGTTTGAAGCCTTTTTCTCATTTCCTACAATAAGGGCTTTGAGGTTTTGAAAACTTCATTGTGCCCATCCAAATTAACTTATCTTGCTCCCTAATCATGTTGACAATAAAGTCATGTAGAGAAGACTGTTGGTGTAATTAATATTTAATTACACATTTGCATAAGTTTACTTAGGCATTAATTTAAGTCCTAGGTTGCATCTTATTATCCTTATCTAATTGAGCTATCTTTTAGCTCAAGTTAGGTTTAGGGTTGTGCATGCTTGCTTTTATAAGCAAGCCTCATCTTGTACATTTGTATCAATTGAATCATCAATCAATCTTGCATTTGATATAGCAAGCATTCTCGCCATTATCTCTCTCTTGTAGAAGTATTTTAGTCTAGCAACTGATTCCTGGTTTCTAACATGGTATCAGAGCTTCCAGGGTTGCGGAATCCTTCCCGGATCTGAGGGTTTTATTATTTTGGCTTGAAGATTTTTTGCTGGGTGTAGATTGGGGTTTCAATAACCTCACGATTGCGATCAGAAGGCTCCATAGACGAATTTTGACTGTAAATTCGTCCATTCTAGGTAAAGTTGTTTTTGAGGCAAATTGTTTTTTGCTGGGATAGCCTCCCAAGCAGTACGATTTTCTCATTTTCGCAAAATAATATTTTTCAAAATATTTTCTGCGATCTAACTATTTTATTAAATTTGGGGCAAATTTTATTGTGAATTGGGCAAATTTTTGTATTGATACTGGAAAAATATTTTGTAAATTATTGGGGTTTATTAAATATTCATGCGGCATATTGAATATTCTCTGCATAGTATTCCGCGGATTGTACCAGGTCTGCACCATCATCTGTCTATCAGTCACATCGACGATACATATCCATTGGCATCCGTGGGTACCTACCTTTGTCATCGGCTGGAATATTCTATGGCATAATCTGCACATAGTGGTCACTACATCCACCCATTTATTGGACACCAATCACACACCTAGATCGCCGACCATTATAGAATTCATCGGCCCATCCTATCTCTCCTGTTCGTAGGTCATATTAGGGCACATCCGGCTAAGTCTTGTCGGCTGGTACTCATCATCGCAGAGTAATTTATCAGCTTGCAGATCGAAGTCACCAGTAGACAGATCCGACATCACCGGTACGAGAAGCCTTCAAATTAGCTGTCAGAGCATAAATAAATCCACAGGCTTGGATTGCCATCGGCGGGTACATTGTTTAGTGTCCTTTGGTTTCTAGGCATTCATTGCCATCAGCCAAGCTCCTAGATCTTCATCGACAACTCCCATCACATTTGTCACAGTCCCGTCATTGGCTTCCATCTGGCGAGTACCGTCATTGGCAACTATCATTGGCTATCCATCGGCATCCACTCTAATCGACATTATTGAAACTTAAAAAAAAAAGAAACTTTTTTTTGTAAAGGCCGACGATTAAGCCGACCTCTTGGGATTTTTGCATGGCTATATTTTCCCCATATTGGTTAGTTTTTTTTTAAAAAGAGGGCAAGTTCTTTTAAAAGCTTTCTATTGATTTTTTGAAAAAGCTGACAAGTTTTGGAGATTTTTAAAAGTTTTCTATAAAACTTATTTATTTCCAAATAAAGAGGGAGAAGCCAATGGTCATTCAGCCCCAGATAGTTTTTAAATGGATGACTTAATTACTTTGGAGAATGGAAACTATAGGCAATGGAGTAATTTAATTCTCACTCATCTTGGTGAGAGAAATCTATTTCCCTATTTGTTTAATAAAGTTCCTTGTCCTAGCACAGGTGTTGAGTATTGCATTTGGAAAGGCTTTAGGGCTAAAGTCTTTAGAGTTTTTTTTGAAAATGTAAATGATGACATTTTGGAGACACTTATTCACTTCGAATGTCCTCATGCTCTTTGGACTCACATTAGAGAGGTATATGGAGACCATGATTCTTCTCCACCTCTTGAAGCTCCTATTTCCAACTCACATGTGCTTGTTCATTCTTCAAAGTTGATAACCCATGCTTGTGATCCTTTGGATGAGATTGCAGATGCTTCAGAGGTTCTAGATTCTTCATCTTCTGTTGATGAGTCATTGAGTACTACCATTGATTCATTGCAACAGGTATCTAATAGTCTTCCTAATTGG
Source organism: Sequoia sempervirens (assembly GCA_007258455.2). Lineage (NCBI taxonomy): Eukaryota > Viridiplantae > Streptophyta > Pinopsida > Cupressales > Cupressaceae > Sequoia > Sequoia sempervirens. Next base: position 165 of record VDFB02118222.1, on the reverse strand, counting down.
GATTCCTATTTGACAGACATTGCTTCTTTGTTTGTGGAGTCTCACATTTTAGATTTGGAGGACCAATTTGAGGGCTCATCTCTCCTATTTGATGATATTCATGGATCAACTATTGTCACTTCATGTTTGTCTATGGAGTTTGTTCAAGATCCGTTTCCATTGGTT